>JABBOT010000007.1:21948064-22092703 GCA_016165875.1 Acanthopleura granulata
CTCTAATGGCCAGCTTTCATGGGAAGTCCATGAAAATAAACATGCCAGTTTCTCTTGGTATGTATAACATGGGAGAAGAAACCATGTTGGTATCAAGTTAGCTTTTGTGCAAAAAATCTCCATTCATCTATGTCACCTACCTGGATAACATTTTCTTGGGATACGGTGCAAAACGCACAATCAAAATTGCCTCTGTGCTTCCTACTTCTCCTCACAGCTCAGTGAAAACTCACATGCTGTCATGTCATCTCATCTAGATCATGACAGAAGAAAAAATATCACATAAGTAGTTAAACAAAAACAATCAACTTGATCTATGTCTCCCATCTTGTACCCAAAGGGGATGTGGCACACATTATAATCGCTTTTCCAGTGATCAGTTCTCATCAGAAGTCCCTCAAAAACCACATGCTAGTTTCTGTTGGTATGTAAAATATGGGAGATAAAACCATCTTGGCCTCATAGCAGGTCTTGTGAAAAGAATCTCCATTCATCTGTGTGACCTATGCGATACACAGGTAAGGGAAGAGTTCATTCCCTTGGATAGACTTCCACTTGCTCATAATTAAAATTGCCTCTGTGCTGGCTAATCCTCCTCACAGCTCAATGAAAACTGACATGCTGTGACGTCAACTTATGTGCATTATGACATAATCAAAACATATGGGCTAAGAAGTTAAATAAAAAAAAAATCAAGTTGCGCTCTGTCTCAAATATTGAGGCCAAGGAGGATGTGTCAGATATTCAAATCACTCCTCTTGTGGAAAGTTTAAGTGGGAAATCCCTGAAAATTCACATGCTATTTTTTGTTGGTATCTATAATATGGGAGAAGAAAACATGTCACCTACCTGGATAACATTTTGTTCACTTAGGGGCAAAACGGCTCTGTGCTTCCCAGTGCTCCTCACAACTCAGTGAAAACTGACCTGCTGTTACATCATGTTAACTAGATCATGACAGAAGAAAAAATATATTGTTAAACAAAAAAAATCAACTTGAGCTATGAATCCCATCTTGTAGCCAAAGGGGATGTAATGCACATTAAAATCGCTTCCTTAATGCTCAGTTTTCATCAGAAGTCCCTCAAAAACCACATGCTACTTTCTGTCGGCATGTAAAATATGGGAGAAAAAACCATCTTGGCCTCATAGCCCATCTTGTGAAAAAATATCTGCATTCATCTGTGTGACCAATGCAATACACCTTTAGAGGAAGAGTTAATTCCCTTGGATAGGCGTCCACTTGCTCATAATTAAAATTGCCTCTGTGCTGGCTAATTCTCCTCACAGCTCAATGAAAACTGACATGCTGTCACGTCAACTTATGTGCATTATGACATAATCAAAACATATGGGCTAAGAAGTTAAATAAAAAAAAAATCAAGTTGCGCTCTGTCTCAAATATTGAGGCCAAGGAGGATGTGTCAGATATTCAAATCACTCCTCTTGTGGAAAGTTTAAGTGGGAAATCCCTGAAAATTCACATGCTATTTTTTGTTGGTATCTATAATATGGGAGAAGAAAACATGTCACCTACCTGGATAACATTTTGTTCACTTAGGGGCAAAACGGCTCTGTGCTTCCCAGTGCTCCTCACAACTCAGTGAAAACTGACCTGCTGTTACATCATGTTAACTAGATCATGACAGAAGAAAAAATATATTGTTAAACAAAAAAAATCAACTTGAGCTATGAATCCCATCTTGTAGCCAAAGGGGATGTAATGCACATTAAAATCGCTTCCTTAATGCTCAGTTTTCATCAGAAGTCCCTCAAAAACCACATGCTACTTTCTGTCGGCATGTAAAATATGGGAGAAAAAACCATCTTGGCCTCATAGCCCATCTTGTGAAAAAATATCTGCATTCATCTGTGTGACCAATGCAATACACCTTTAGAGGAAGAGTTAATTCCCTTGGATAGGCGTCCACTTGCTCATAATTAAAATTGCCTCTGTGCTGGCTAATTCTCCTCACAGCTCAATGAAAACTGACATGCTGTCACGTCAACTTATGTGCATTATGACATAATAAAAAAATATGGCATCAGAAGATAAATAAAAAAAAACAATCAAGTTAAGCTTTGTCAAGGAGGATGTGTAAAAACTTTCAAATCCCTCCTCTAATGGAAAGTTTTCATGGAAAACCCCTGAAAATTCACATGCTAGTTTTTGTTCGTATCTATAATATTGGAGAACAAACCATGTTGGCATCAAGTCAGGTTTTGGGGAAAAAAATCTCCATTCATCTATATCACTTACCTGGATAACATGTTGTAGCCATAGGGGCCTAAACAGGCTATCGATATTACATCTGTGCTTCTTAATTCTCCATACAGCTCAGTAAAAACTGACAAGCTCTGATGTTATGTTATCTAAAGAATGATAGAAGAAAATAATATGGCAAAAGTGACTGCAAAAAAAAAAATTAATGTGAGATATGTCTCCCATATTGCAGTCAAATGGGATGTGTCAGACATTAAAATCTCTGTTGTAGTTGCCAGTTTTCGCGGGAAGTCCAAGAAAATTCACACACTAGTTTCTGTTGGTATGCATAACACTGGAAATCATGTTGGCATCAAGACAGCTTTTGTGAAACATATCTGCATTCATCTATGTCACCTACCTCAATCACATGTTACAGGCATAGGGATCAAAACACATGATCAAAATTGGCTCTGTGCTGGCTAATTTCCCGACAGCTCATTGAAAACTTACATCCTGTGTCGTCGTGTTATGTAGCTGATGAGAAAAGGAAAAAAAATATGACATAAGTAGTTATATAAAACAAAAATCAACTTGAGCTATGTCTATCATCTTGTAGTCAAAGGGGATTTGCTGCACATTAAAATCTCTTCTCTAGTGATCTTTTCATGAGAAGTCCCTGAAAATACACATGCTAGTTTCTCTTGGTATGTAAAACATAGAAAAAGAAACAATTTTCCCTTGAAAGCAGGTTTTGTGAAAACAACTGCATTGATCTGTGTAACCAATGCATTACATGCAGAGGGAAACTGATAATTCCCTTGGATATAAGACTTGTACTTGCACACAATCAAGATTGGCTCTGTGATGGCCAATTCTCCTCACAGCTCAATGAAACATGACATGCTGTGATCTCATATTATGTACATTATGTTACAATCAAAAAATATGGGATCAATACTAAAGTAAAATAAAACAAATCCAGTTGAGCTATATCTCCCATATTGTACCCAAGGAGTCTGAAATTAAAATTGCCTCCTCTGCTGGCTAGTTTTCACGTTAGGTCTCTGAAAATCCACATGCTTGTTCCTCATGGGATGTACAAGATGGGAAAAGAAACCATGTTGGCATCAAGCCAGGCTGTGTGAAAAAAATATGCATTCATCTAAGTCACCGACCTGGATAACATCTTGTAGGCATAAGCACCTAAACATGTAATAATAAGTGGCTCTGTGCTACCTAATTCTCCTCACGGATCCCTACAAATAAACATGCTAGTCTCTATTGGCATGTATAGCATGGGAGAAGAAACCATGTTGGCATCAAGTCAGGTTTTGCCAAAAAAAATTTCCATTCATCCATATCACCTACCTGGATAACATGTTGTAGCCATAGGGGCCTTAACATGCAATCGATATTACATCTGTGCTTCTTAATTCTCCATACAGCTCAGTAAAAACTCATAAGCTCTGTGATGTTATCTACAAGATGAGAGCAGAAAAAACTATGGCAAAAGTACTTACATAAAAAAAAATCCAGTTGAGATATGTCTGAGATGTTGCAGTCAAACAGGATGTGTCAAACATTCAAATCACTGCTTTGTGGCCAGTTTTCGTGGGAAGTCCAAGAAAATCCATACGCTAGTCTCTGTTGGTATCTATAACATGGGAAAAGAAACCATGTTGGCATTAAGTCAGGTTTTGTGCAAAAAATCTCCATTCATCAATGTCACCTGGAAAATATTTTGTTGGGATACGGTTCTGTGCTGGCTCATCCTCCTCACAGCTCAATGAAAACTGACATGCTGTGACGTCAACTTATGTACACTATGATATATTCAAAAAATATGGCACAAGAAGTTAAACAAAAAAAACATCAAGTTGAGCTTTGTCTATTATACTGCAGCCAAGGAGGATGTGTCAGACATTCAAATCACTCCTCCAGTGGAAAGTTTAAGCGGGAAATCCCTGAAAAGTCACATGCTAGTTTTTGTTGGTATCTATAATATGGGAGAAGAAACCAGGTTGGCACCAAGTCAGGTATTGGGAAAAAAATCTGAACTCATATATATCACCTACCTGGATAACATATTGTAGTCATTGGGGCCTTAACATGCAATCCATATTACATCTGTGCTTTTTAATTCTCTATACAGCTCAGTAAAAACTGAAAGATCTGATGTTTTCTAAATGATGACAGAACAAAAAATGTGGCAAAAGTGACTCCATAAATGTGTCAGACATTCAAATCATTCCTCTAGTGGAAAGTTTTGGCGAGAAGTCCAAGAAAATTCACACCTTAGTTTCTGTTGGTATCTATAACATGGAAGAAGAAATCATATTGGCATCAAGTCAGGTTTTGTGCAAAATATTGCATTCATCTATCTCACCTACCTGAATAACATGTTGCATACATGGGGGACAAAACATGTAATCAAAATTGGCTCAGTGATGGTTAAATTTCATGACAGCTGAGTGAAAATACACATCCTGTGTCATCATGTTATGTAGATGATGAGAAAAGGAAAAAAATATGACATAAATAGTTAAATAAAACAAAAGCTATGTCTCCCATATTCCACTCAAGGAGAACACATTAAAATCGCACCTCTAATGGCCAGCCTTCACAGAAGTCCCTGAAAATCCACATGCCAGTTTCTCTTGGTATGTATAACATGGGAGAAGAAACCATGTTGGCATCAAGTCAGGCTTTGTGCAAAAAATCTCCATTCATCTATGTCACCTACCTGGATAACATTTTGTTGGCGTAGGCGGAAAAACGCGCAATCAAAATTCACTCAGAAGAAAAAATATGGGAAGTGTAGTTACCTTAAAGAAATTCAAGTTGAGCTATGTATCCCATCTTGTAGCCAAAAGGGATGTAATGCATATTAAAGTCGCTTCTCTAGTGCTCAGTTTTCATCAGAAGTCCCTCAAAAACCACATGTTAGTTTCTGTTGTTATGTAAAATATGGGAGACAAAACCATCTTGGCCTCATAGCAGCTTTGGTGAAAACAATCCTCTGTGTGACCAATGCAATAAATATTTAAGGGAAGACATAAATCCCTTAGATAGACTACCATTTGCTCATAATTAAAATTGCCTCTGTGCTGGCTAATTCTCCTCACAGCTCAATCAAAACTGACATGCTGTGACGTCATCTTATGTACATTATGACGTATTCAAAAAATATGGCATGAGAAGTTAAATAAAAAAAAACCAAGTTGAGCTTTGTCTCCCATACTGCAGTCAAGGAGGATGTGTCAGACATTCAAGGGGAATGTGGCACACATTAAAATCGCATCTCTAATGGCCAGCTTTCATGGGAAGTCCATGAAAATCTACATTCCATTTTCTTTTAGTATGTATAACATGGGAAAAGAAACCATCTTGGCATCAAGTCAGGTTTTGTGCAAAAAATCTCCATTCATCTATGTCACCTACCTGGATAACATTTTGTTGGGATACGGTCCAAAATGCGCAATCAAAATTGGCTCTGTGCTTCCTAGTGCTCCTCACAGCTCAGCGAAAACTGACATGCTGTCACGTCGTCTTTTCTTGATCATAACAGAAGAAAAAATATCACTTAATTAGTTAAAAAAAACAGTAAACTTGAGGTATGTATCCAATCTTGTAGCAAAAGGGGATGTCGCACACATTAAAATCGCTTCTCTAGTGCTCAGTTCTCATCAGAAGTCCCTCAAAAACCACATGCTAGTTTCTGTTGGTATGTAAAATATGGGAGATAAAACCATCTTGGCCTCATAGCAGGTCTTGTGAAAATAATCTCCATTCATCTGGGTGACCAATGCGATACACAGGTAAGGGAAGAGTACATTCCCTTGGATAGACTTACACTTGCTCATAATTAAAATTGCCTCTGTGCTGACTAGTCCGACTCACAGCTCAATGGAAACTGACATGCAGTGACGTCAACTTATGTACACTCTGACAAGAAAACTGACATGCTGTGACGTCAACTTATGTACAGTATGACATAATCAAGACACATGGCATAACAAGTCAAATAATAAAAAGATCAAGTTGACCTTTGTCTCCCATACAGCAGCCAAGGAGGATGTGTCAGACATTCTAATCACTCCTCTAGTGGAAAATTTAAGCGGGAAATCCCTGAAAATTCACATGCTAGTTCTTGTTGGCATCTATAATATGGAAGAAGAAAACATGTTGGCATCAAGTCCGGTTTTCGAAAAAAAAATCTCCATTCATCTCTGTCACCTACCTTCATAACATTTTGTTGCCATAGGAGCCAAAATGCGCAATCAAAATTGGCTCTGTGCTTCCTACTTCTCCTCACAGCTCACTGAAAACTGACATCCTGTCATGTCATCTTATCTAGATCATGACAGAAGAAAAAAATATGGCAAAACCAGTTACCTAAGGAAGAATCAAGTTGAGCTATGTCTCTCATATTGCAGCCAGGGAGGATGTGTCAGACGTTCAAATCGCTGCTGTAGTGGCCAGTTTTTGCGGGAAGTCCAACAAAATTCACACACTAGATCCTCTTGGTATGCATAACATTGGAGAACACATCATGTTGGCATCAAGTCAGCTTTTGTGAAAAATAACTGCATTCATCATCTAAGTTAAGAAAAAACCTAAAGTTAAAACTCTCGGGAAAATTTCCATACATATCACAACCCAGCTACATCTTTAAAGCTTTCACAAGATTAAAACGTAGAAAAAATGGCTTTACAGAAACTATTTACAGAAGGTACTGATAAACCTCAATCCACAGCCACCCTTCCCATCTGTAACACAGAAAATCATTAGAATCATACAACCTGATCACAAAGTATATCGGTTCACAAATTTAATTACAGCTGTCCCAACACAGACAAACAATACTCATACTTTAGTCAGAATAAAAATGTTTAAAATTGTAAGTTCATTCGTGTATCCCCCCTCCCACCACCTTTGTACAATACACTACCTTTATTTAAAAAGCTGTTTCCCAGTTTGGACAAAAGAGCAATGCTACTAGTGTTTAACGGATTGTTTAGGTGCGAACAACCACCGAACTGAGATACTCTGCCAAGTTGTTGAAAAATGGACTTTGCCTACATTATTTGAGAGTACAAAGGCATGTTAAATGTATTGTCGCATTTTTTCAGCCGGTGCAGTCTACACTCGGTGGGGAAGGAAGACTTGTCCAAGTCATTCATCCACTTTGTACCAAGGTACGCAGATGTCCCGGCTCAATTGTTTGACTCATGAAACCAACCACATCTGGCAACCAAAGACAACAGACTCTTGTTTTGATCAATAGCCTTTTATCACGGATATCATAAAAGAAGGTATCCCGCCTTTATTATTTTTATAAATATACACAAAAGCGTTAATATGAAATGATTGTTAAGATTAAAACGATTATTTCATTGAAAACTTAAAAAAACGGTCATAAAGTAACCCATTGTCTTATTCACAATGTTGTAATGGCAAGATGGTGTTGCCAGCAAAAGGGCAACACTGCCAATCATTTATCTGTTATCATTAAAGGACTATTTGTAAGGTTACATTTCCAGCACAACAGCTGGGGTGCAAACCAGACCTATTTGATCATTACAAGGTCACTGGCATAGTCAGACTAGCGATGTCAAGCAAATGTGTCTTATAATTACAGTGTTAATGACAGGGTTACATGTCGAGTACACGGACAGCGGTCCCAACCATTTATGTCTCATCATCAGTTGGTAAACGTGAAGTCACACTAACACAAAGGTAGCTTTACAGAGGGATTACATGCTTACAGAGTCAAATTATCATCACAAGGTCATCTGTGCAAAGAATTTGTTTCTTATCATTACAGGGTTGATGGCGGGGTCACATTACGATCACAAGGGCAGCGGTGCCAACCATTTGTGCCTGCCTTTAAATCCTCAGTGGAACAAGACTTTTGCCGGACGCCAATCCAGTTCTTTCCTGTATGGTTCAGAGTTCGAACTTCGCGATACCAATCCGATCTTCCGTCAGACTAACTCCAACGGCGATTTTTTTCATGAAAGAGACATCCAGTGTGCCGTCTGCTACACGCCCGGGAGACCCAGTCACGTTATGATCCCAGCCCGTCTAGAGTGTCCAGCCGGATGGACCGTGGAGTACTTGGGGTTTCTCATGGCTGCACACCACACGCACCAAAAGTCTGATTACGTGTGCGTGGATCAGGATCCCGATACCCATCCCGCAACCGCTGCCAACGTTAACGGCCATCTGCTGTATGTTGTAGAGGCTGTCTGTGGCCCATTGCCGTGTCCGGACTATGTTGACGGTTATGAAGTTACATGTGTTGTCTGTACAAAATAAGTAGCGTTTTAAAAGATAGACTACTAAATATTTTACACTTTTATCACGGTTTGCACAAAAAAGGCCACTTAATTAGTGTTGACATCTTCCAGAAAAAAAAATTGGCTTTTTTCTCCTGCCTGCTCAGTTTTAAAATGTTTCATTTGTATCATGAGCTTGCAGGCAGTAATATGGCATCGCAGTAAAACAAAAGTTATGGCCCGTAAAGTTCTTCAATGTTTCTTCTTAACATATGACCATGCATTATGTACCTGTAATTTCAGGGAAACCAACAAGCATGCGAAGATTGCTACAACAAGCATGCCAGCGTTGCCATCAAGAGCATAAGGTAACAGAAAAAGTAATTAACGGAGACTGAAGTTTAACAAAATATGACATACCTTGTATTTTAGAAAATCAGCTTGTCGGAAAAATAAAGCCACTGTGCACTTATTGCATGACAAGACCACAACGCTGTATTTAGTTTATTTGTCTGTTACACCTTAGTCAAAATTATTTCAATTGTTCCAAAGCGGCCACCATTATGCTGGGAGGAAAATCCATAAAGATTTGCAGGTTTTTGGCAGACATTCCCACGAACGACAGCAAGTGAAGCCAATCCGAGCACTGCTGAGAGGCTCCTGGATCATTGTTCTGCACCACCACGACACCCCCTTGGCTAGGAAGATCACGTACTTGTAAATAAAAATATCTTAGTATACCAAAGAAATGACAAATTTCGTCATCATGGCTGGTATGGATATTGAGTGCTTTTGATAATATTTTTCTTTGAAACATTAAAAGTTAAGGTGTTAGAACAAGAAGGGAATCAGTGATATCAAGACTCCAGTCTGCGAGAATACAAATGAAGATGAACATCGTCAGTATCATCAAGTATTGATGAAGATCAGACTTAGTCTAATAGACCAACACTAGCCGTGCATACGAGGAGTGCTACTCGTGCTTACGCAGAACCCACATTGCGTGCGTGGACAGCCAGTTGTGCATACGATGAGCATCAGGGTTGACCGCGCCGAAAGATAACCCAGCCTCCTGAGAACGTTAACTGTGCATACTTCGAGTGCCAGTCGATCAGACCCTAAGCGCCAGCCGTGCTTATGCTTACGAATTATGAACCTTATAGTTTTATTCACTAACAACTACTCAAAACCTGTATTTGTCTGTAAGACATCAACACTAGAGTTACACGTACACAAAATCCGACTGACCTGGGTGACTGTCGTTAAGACATCAACACTACAGTTACAACAAGACCTGAAATAGTCTTGCCTTGGTGAGACTGTATGAAATTCGTCAACAGGGCAGTTATAACTAGCTATAATGTCGGTTGTCTATCTTCCCAGGACAGTTTGGGCTTGCGCTCTACGTGCCAGTCCCATTTCTGTGAATTGCGATGTTATGCTGTTATTATTTTCTCATAACAAGATGACGTATATTCAGAAATATATCAGGTCATGGGAAAACCGTTCCCTTCGCGACACTTTCAGCACAGCGCCTGCAACATGGCCCATTCCCAGGTTGCTTAATCACAGAGAACAGATCTGGATTTTTGAAACCTTACCTAAAACGTATAAAACAGATCTCACATCTAAATTATACCAAGACATGAAGGAAACTCACCGACCTGAATCTACGACTGCCACAACAACTGTTGAGTTACGCAAAGTCACACAAAACAGAGAGATCTCGATCACTCATACATTCACATATTAATAGCCGAAAATAAACTTCAAGCTGTTCTGTAAATTTTGTATCGAAATAATCTTAAAATCAAGAAAAATTCAATTCATAGGTGTCGGGGAGGGAATAAGCTAAAAATGTAAGTACCAAAAGGCCTCAGCTGTACACAAAACATACTCTGACCCCGAAAGCTTAGCCCGGACCAAGACACAAAACAAATGGCTTTACACGAACCTGCTTTCTTTACACAGAAAGCATTCACACATCTCATACCATGAAATCTTCAGATCTCTCAGACTTTGGACAGAAAACAGTCAGAATCATACCACTCACAGCACAAAGTTATCACAAGCTACTCAAAGACCCACACCAAGTTTTTGGAGGGCAATACATCAATCCCAGTACAGTCACCACAGTATGGACATTTTAACCCGGTAGAAAGCTCCTTACATAGTTAGTGAAACATTTGTTTCTTACACAATGCTCTGTTTTTTAATAACATTATTTTTCACCCGGGCAAGCTGGTAATGTAACTGCTGTTCAGCTGAATACTTCAAGAGTTACGAGACCTCGGACCTCCTGCGAATCAAAAGTTTGCCACTTTACTGTACAATGAGCTTCGTCTGTGTCACGTTGTGAGTACAAAGGCTTTCTACACATTTTTCTCTCATTTTTTTCAGCTGGTACAGCCAAACCTGTCGAAGTCATTCTACCACTTTATACCAAGGTACGCAATAACTCCTCTAAGCTAGTTGACTAAAAATAGCTTAGAGGAGTTATTGCGTACCTTGGTACCGATATCAATAAAAACCAACAAGGCCTTATTTCAGTAAAATTTATATTATTACACCGAAAGAGGCATCCGTGGTCGTCGCACCAACGCACCATTATCCCTTTGTGCCTCTCATCAATGTGTAAATTCAAGTCCAGCTCATGCTGACTTTCTCTCCAGCCGCACTTGTGAAGGTTCGCCAGCACCTTGCGGATGGTCGTCGGTTTTCCCCACGCTCTCCCGAGCCCCCCCCCCCATCATATAGCTGGTGGCGTCAAATATTCTTGACTACAGCGTAAAACAGTAATAAAATAAACATATACATAAATCAATTACACCAGAATATTTAGAAGTGATCGGAGGTATCCCACCACCAATGTTTACCCAAACTTAGACAAAAACTGAAATGATCTTCAAATGTAGAAAAGGATATACTCTGCCGGCCCCAAAGAGCCTATGTAATTAGAAGATAAATACGTGGATAACATTACGAGAATAGTGTCTTTGTGTCTTTTCATTGTATGGCTTAGACATTGCACATGTACAAAGTTGTTACACATTGTAACTACAGGAGCAGAAGTGCCAACCATTTTTGACTTATCACTCAAGAGTTAGTGGCACCACAAGGGGTAGTGCTGTAAACCATTTGGGTACTGTCATTACAGGTTTAATGGCAGGGTCACATTACCAACACAAGGGCAGCGGTGCTAACCATCTGTGCCTGCCTTCAAATCCTCAATGGAACAAGACTTTTGCCGGACACCAATCCAGTTCTTACTTGTACGGATTAGAGTTCCAAGTTTACAACAACAATCCGGTCTTCCGTCAGAGGAACCCCAACGCCGCTTCCTTTCATCAAAGAGACAACAAGTGTGCCGTCTGCTACACGCCGGGCAGACCCAGTCACGTTATGATCCCTGCCCGTCTGGATAGTCCAGCCGGATGGACCGTGGAGTACTTGGGGTTTCTCATGGCTTCACACCACTCACACCGTAAATCGGAGTACGTATGCGTGGACCAGGGTCCCGATGCCCATCCCGCCACCGCTGTTAATGTTAACGGCCATCTGCTGTATGTTGTAGAGGCTTTCTGTGGCCCATTGCCGTGTCAAGACGATGTTGACGGTTGTGAAGTTACATGCGTTGTTTGTTCAAAATAGGTAGCGTTTTTTACGAGACCAAGATTAGTTTTTTAGTCCTACCTGATCAGTCCTTAAATGCTTCAAATGCATTATTAACCTCCGGGTAATGGTAAGATATTGTAATAAAACAAAAGCTGTGACCCCGTAAGGGGCTACTTTATCGTGCTGTTCAATCTTTCTTTATTAAATGAACATAAAACTATCCATTAGGCACCAGTAATTTCAATTACTAGCATCAGGTGTATTTTGATATATGATATATCAAAATATGATATAAAATATAACTATTGTCCAGTTAGTATATTTAAATCCCACATAAGGGTATCTATTTGACTGGTGCTTTACACAGTGCTAAAAACATTTCACCTATTCCACGGCGGCCAACACCATGTTGGGATGAAAACCCATGAACATGTGCAGGTTTCTGGCAGACTTTTCCACGCACGACAGGAGAGGAAGTCAATCATAGCCAGACTTAAACACGAAACAACCGTACTGCTAAGAGCCTCCTGCACTAACACGCCAACCACTGGGCCAGAGGGACGACTTCGATGTAAATCAAAATAACTTGAAGATGTGATCCTCTTAGGATTCAAAAGCGATGACAGATTTCGTCAACATGGTGGGTATATATATATATACCCACCATGTTGACGAAATCTGTCTCGTGTGGTTTTGACAACATTTTTGTCTCAAACTAACAAATTTGGCTGTTAAAGGAAGAAAATAACCACCGAAATCTAGATTCTAGTCTGCGATCTGATTTTTCAAAATCCGAACTACCTGAGGCGAGAATACATCTTCAGCTGAACGTCCTCAGCATAACTGAGTTTTGACGAAAATCCCACGTATTCAAATAGAATAACGCCAGCCGTGCGGAAACCGTCTGAGAGTTGCGTTTACTCCGAGCCCGCCGTGCGGACGTAAACCGGCAGCCGCGGGTATCCTGAGCGCCAGAGTTGCGTGCGCCGAAAAGATAGCCGGGAGTGTGAGGAGCGTCAGCCGTGCGTTCTTCGACTGTAACTCGTTCTTACGCTAAGCGCCCGCCGTGCTTATGCTGCATGCAAACACTTGACATCTGTATTTATTTTATTGGACTTTCTCTTTCATTCGTCGGAGCGCCTACATCTTTCAAATCTGCACGAGCGGACAGGAAGAGTTGTTAATCGTAATCACCATACTCCGTGACAAAAAGTTCACAAGGGTCACAAAAGAACCAATACGTAAATCCGTTAAAAAATGTAATGATCTCAGTGTTTGTATACTCGCGGTACACAACAACACTTGTAGTCCACCATAACTGTGTGTGTATTTGTGCTTATCATCTGCGAAAGTTTATGAATGGCTTGCCAAATGTATACTCACACGCAAAAGAAATGCAAACCGAGTACAAAGTATAAATGTTATTTATTCACAACAATAAGGAAAAGAATTACAAATAGGGTAAGACTGAAAAAAAAATTGAATGAAGACATTATTTTTAACGTTAAGATATCACACATTTTCGGGTCAATACCCAATATGTCAGTCAATATCTAGAGTGACCACTTACTGTCAGACACCTCTTGTACATTGAGTGGATCAGACGATTTGTGAAGACCATAGTGATCTTCCTGCACACATCAAGAGCAGCTGTGCGTATATCATCTGCATTTGTACTGACTGGTATCACCTTGTGCCCAAGCCTTTGAACCTCATCCCACAAGTGTCCGATGGGGTTCAGATATGGGCTGAGACTTGGCAACGGTAGAACACGGATGTTGTGCTGTTGGACGAAGGTCATGGTAACTCAGGCAACGTGAGGATGAGCCTTGTCCTGCTGCAAAATGAGGTGATGATCTTGTGCAAAACACTGGAATGACCTGAGGAGTTATCACTTGCTCGATGTAACGCTGAGAAGCACGTGGGTTCAAGAATCACATTAAGTCCAGTCCCAGACCAAATTATGACGCAATGTTCACCCCATGGGTCCGTTTCCCAAATATTTCTGTTGGCGAAACCGTTCACCGCCACACCGCCAAAGTCATATTCACCCGTCTGCATGGGAGACACAAAAGCGACTTTCGTAGGGGAAGACGACACGTCTCAACTCACCAGGACGCCAATTCTGATTACCCTGTGCCCACTGATGTAGTCCTTGTCGAGGCGTTGGATTGAGAACAGCACGACGCGCTGGTCGGCGACGTCTGAGGTTGTCTGAACGGAGGCGTCGGATCACAGGGTCAGGGCTATTGCTTCCATTATGCGTTCCATTGGTCTCTCGAGCAGTTGGACTTGCAGTTAGGAATAGATCTCAATGGTGGTAACGGATAAACTGCCGATCTTGTCGAGGTGTGGCGACCATAGGACGACCAATCCGAGGAAGGTCATCTGTGGTCTGTGTGGAATTCTATCGATGCTGGAGACGGTAAATTCTGATTATGTATATGTTGAAATGATGGGCAAATCCTTGAACAGACTCTCCAGCTTCCAAACGTCCAATAGCCTGGTTTCTCTAAACTTGAGTTAAGCGTGGCATTGTTGAACAAGAAGTGGCAG
Organism: Acanthopleura granulata; assembly: GCA_016165875.1. Classification (NCBI taxonomy): domain Eukaryota; kingdom Metazoa; phylum Mollusca; class Polyplacophora; order Chitonida; family Chitonidae; genus Acanthopleura; species Acanthopleura granulata. The sequence goes on from JABBOT010000007.1 coordinate 21,962,723, forward strand.
GCTCAATATTTGCCACAGTTTTATACCCACTAATGTTCGTGACAATTCCTTCATATTCGTTTTCACAAGAAATGTGTGCATGATGCCCATATATTCATTGAGCTGGTGCCTTTTGGCATTCATTAATTTCATGTGTTTTAACACGGGGTTTTCAAAATGCAATCCAAAATATTGGTAACACCATCATGTTTCTCTCCATGCTAAAACTCGTATCAGTTTGTGGTTCTCAGTTTGGATACAAAAACTTCCGTTAGGCTCATGTTCTCTGCTTTTCTTAGCCCCAAGAAATCACTGTCATTCTAATTAGGTAAAATCTTGATGAAAATAAAAAACAACAAAGCACAACAGTGTATTTATAACCGATAAACATATGTAGCTGTATGAGATTTTCACTCCGAGGGGCAACGATAATACTTGAGCAGAATTAGCAAACCAGCCACATTAATCTGTTTGGACAGCTAGATGTGAAGTTCTCCCTGGTAATTATAAACTTACATTCCATTTCCACAGTTCTAAATGTAATACTGAATAAGTAGAAGCCTAAATACGGTTTTGGATGTGGCTTTGAGATTTAGTAGTCTATCTGTTTCTTCCGCTGAATTAAAGCAAACATGTCACCAGAACAACAGCTATAATCTTCCATGGCTGGATAGAGAACCCGGATAAAACCTCCATCTGCACCTGACCGTCATGAATTACAAACTAAGCAGCAGGAACTACATTTGAACTTGAACCTTTTCTATGGATTTGAGCTGCATCAACAGAATAGTATCTTATATAGAAAGGGAGACAACTCTACTTACGTTGCAGGATAGACAGAACGCTCCGGTCGCTCCAGCGCATGCTCAGACCTGACAATATATCAGCAAGACTGTCTGATGTAAGGCTGCTGTTCCGCCATCATTTAGAGAAAATGACTTCCGTCGTTGGTTTAGACTTTATGATCGTGGCGGTGCTAGGGGTGCCTCAGGTTTGTCTCTTTATTCGAAAACTACGCATATGTGTCACCTAATCTTAAAGTGCGTTGGCTCCGCTGAGAAATGCTAACACAAGCTCTGCAATCGTTTGTACTTCGGTCATTTTGCTTTTAGATTCGTACCCCTACAATATGGTTCATGGTAATGTCCTATTGTTTCTGTCAGACCGCCGCCGCCATGAGTCTCGACCAGACGTCTCTCAAGGATACAGGTAAGCAATAGAACAGCGGGTAGTGTAAGAGTCATGAACGTAATGGAGTTTTGCTTCAAGTTAGCACTATCAAGACAACGTTGTTATGCAGGCGGACAGGAAAACTACACTAGTCTACATGACAGGAGTGATCTAGATGGCATATAACTCGGCCAAGGCCAGTCCACCACAGTTTAACTCACTAAGCTCATTCCCTGCTTGGATCTTAGCGATGTGTAAGGAATGTTGGCAGACTGCCAAGCTTTCACGCAGACCAAAGATTCATGCGGTCATGTTACAGACATCGAGGGCCAAGTAGTCTATTACCCTGCTCTTCCTCTGCAGTAAAATGTGTAAGAGGAGTAAAACTGGGTTGCTTAACATGACTCAGTGAGTGTAAATGCCATAATTTGTTGTGATATCATGTCAAAACTCTGATTTCAAAGTATAAGCTGAAAGCATTGTTCAGGATTTTACGGGTCATCCTGGTAAACCACGGTAACATCTCCATCACCCTTTCGTGTCAGAAATTTTGTACGTTTTTGGATTAAACAAAGCAACCAGTTCGGCTTGCTGTAGAGATCATCTTGTGCACCTACATCTACATAATAAAACCATTAGATTACTGTTTAACACAACCTAAATTGTTACTTTCGTAACAACCTGGTTTTAGGTACTATACTGAAAAACACCCTTCACTCTTTTCAGAATGCTTGTCCAAGCAAAACTATAGACAAACCATGTTTGTACTGTTCTGAACACAAATCTTCTCCCCGCTCAAGAACTGACTTTTCAACTACTTTTCGGGTAAGAAGCCCAGTAGTATTTATCAAGTCGAAAGGACCGGTACAAATCTAAATATGACACAAGAAAGATCCTCTCCCTTAGAATTATTCCTTCTTCCAACAGCAGCCGCTTGTCGAGGTCTCCAGCCGTTTCGGAAAATTATCTTCTTTCAGTAGCACAAGTATAAACCGGACGGGTGTGAATTAGAGGGCTTTGAATCGTGAACAGATCTCATCAGGTTTAGCCTTAACTATTCGTTGAGGTCCTACTTCATTTTCCTCAAATTTATATCTCGTCTTAGGTTGTTGTAGAGAGCATTGTGGACTTCCGGGCCGGGATGGACGAGACGGACGAGATGGAATTCAGGGCCCCTACGGACCACCTGGACCCGCGGGGGAGAAGGGGCCTCCTGTAAGTATTTTGGGCGTTAAATGATTACAGACGCGGGTAACTCAATTTCAAATTGACCTAGCCCTGAGAGATGAATCTAACAAATTGGATTTCGCATGACACATATATATCAATATTAGTCAACAACACAATCTCAGTGCCAACACGGCTGTCTGGTTGTGTCTTGTTCCAGAAAAATAATACTTTTACCACCTTCAACGTATTGTCTATAAAAAGGCGTCCTATATGCATAAATCATAAACCCTTTTTACACTCAAATTAGTTTGCTTTTAGGGGCAGTTTTTCTTCATGGAATCCAATCTACAAAACATTATAAACATCTTAACAGAGAAAATGGCTGTCATGATCGCCGAGGAGTTTAAGCTGACTCGCTCTGCAAAGCACGAGGACACGACAGTAGAGGGAAGGGCTCGTTCTGGCTCATCCTCCATCAAAAATACACAGCACACTGGTCAAGGTGAGTCTGTCTGTAATACATCAATGCAAAACTTACACCAAGACACAAACCAGGCTGGCCTACGCGAGTGAGTCTGTTTGTAATACATCAACACTAAAGTTACGGCAAGGAACAAAACATAGTGGCCTACATGAGTCAACACTACAGTTACAACAAGACGAAAAACAAGAGCCTGGTCTGGATGTGTCTATAATAGAGCTATATCAAAAATATAGTTACCACAACACACATACCAGGATAGTCTAGGTGAGTCTGTATTTATTACCTGTACATCAGTCTAGATTTACAGCAAGACACAAACCAGGCCGGCCTAGGTGAGTTTGTATGTGTTATCTGTACATCACCTTAGAGTTACAACAAAACACAAACCAGGCCGGTGAGTCTGTAATACTCCAGGACTAGAATTACCACAAGACACAAACCTAGCTGGCCTAGGCGAGTCTGTCACCTCAACACTGTAGTCAAAGCCAAGAACGCCGGCCTCTGGGAATTAGAGGGAGTCAGTCAGGCATCTATAATACGCACAGCAGTTTGGTCTAGGTACGCCTGACTGAAACACAATTACAGCGTAGTCACGACAAGACACAGAACACATGGGCATATGTAACGCTGCATGTAATATATCAACAATGGCATTGAAACACAACAGGATATGAAACACAAAACCTTTGGTGAATTTCTGTGTTATACGCGACAAGAGACAGGGTCCCGACAAGAGACAAAACAGACTCTCCTCTGTGTCTGTCTGTAAGACATCAATACTAGAGTTACACGAACACAAAATCAGACTGACCTGGGTGAATTTGTCTCTAAGACATCAACAGGGGAGTTACAACAAGACATAAAACAGACTGGCCTTAGTGAGACTGTATAAAATTCATCAACAGGGGAGTTATAACTAGCTGTAATGAGGGTTGGCTATGTTCCTAGGTCAGTTTGCCTTGCGGTCCACGCGCCAGGTCCATTTCTGTGAATTGTGATGTTCTGCTGTTACTATTTCCACACAATAAGATGATCTGAACTCAGAAATATTTCAGATCATGGGAAAACCGTTCTCGTCGTGTACGACTTTGGCACTTTGAGGACAGCGCCCGAGACATTGACAGCTTACTTAATGAAAGATTACAGATCTCTATTCCTGAATGTTGTTGTCGAATGCTGTTGAGTTACACAAAGTTACACAAAACACAGTGGTTTCGATCAATTCATTCACACATGAACAGTCGAAAACAAACTTCGAGCTCTTCTCTAAACTTGCCCTCGAAATAATCTTAAAATCAAAACGACACGAGAGAGAAATCGAAATCACATGTGTCGGGGATGGAATAAGCTAAATATATAAGTACTAAAATGCCTCACCTGTACACAAAACATATTCTGACTCCGAAAGCTAAGCCCAGACCAACACACAAAACACATAGCTTTACACAAACCATTCACAGAAAGCATTCACACATCTCATACCATAATAAAATCCTTCAGATCTCTCAGGCTATGGACAGAAAACACTCAGAATCATACCACTCTCAGCACAAAGTTCTCACAGGGTTCTCAAAAACCCTTTTTAGCACGCCATTACATCAGTTCCAGTACAGCCACCACAGTAAGCTCATTTTAACCTGGTAGAAAGCTCTTTACATGGTTACTGTAACATTTGTTTCTTACACAATGTTCTGTTTTTTAATAATATTTTTTTTCAGCCGGGCAAGCTGGTAATGTAACTGCTGCTCAGCTGAATACTTCAAGAGTTACGAGACCCGGACCTCCTGCGAATCAAAAGCTTGCCACTTTACTCTAAAATGACATTCGTCTGTGTCACGTTATAAGTACAAAGGCCCACTACACATTTTTCTCTCATTTTTTTTCAGCTGGTGCAGTCTATACACGCTGGGGAAGCCAAACCTGTCCAAGTCATTCTACCACTTTATACCAGGGTACGCAATAACTCCGTTAAGCTGTTGACTAAAAATAGCCGATATCAATAAAAAGCAACAAGGCCTTATTTCAGTAAAATTTATTTTATTACACCGAAAGAGGCATCCATGGCTGTCGCACCAACGCACCGTTATCCCTTTGTGCCTCTCACGAATGTGGTCGCTGTAAATTCAAGTCCATCTCATGCTGGCTTTCTCTCCAGCCGTACTTGGGGTGGTTCGCTAGCAACCTGCAGATTGTGGCAGGTTTCCCTGAGGCTCTGCCCGGTTTCCCCTCATCATGTTGCTGGCGGCCGTCGTATAAGTCAAATATTCTTGACTAGGGCGAAAAACACCAATAAAATAAACATATACATAAATCAATTACACTGAAATGTTTGGAAGTGATTAGAGGTATCCCACCACCAATGTTTACCGAAACTGAGACAAAGGCGTTAAACTGAAATGATCTTCAAATGTAGAAAAGAATATGTTCTCCAAGCCCCAAACAGCCTATGTCATTAGAATATAAATACCAGGGTGACATAATAAGAAAAGCAGTACAAACCATTTGTGTCTTATCATTGTATGGCTTAGACATTTCACATCTACAAAGTTGTTACACATTGAAACAATATGGGCAGAAGTTCCAACCATTTTTGATTTATCACTCAAGAGTTAATGGCACCACAAAGGGCTGTGCTGTAAACCATTTGGGTACTCTCGTTACAGGTTTAATGGCAGGGTCACATTACCAACACAAGGGCAGCGGTTCCAACCATTTGTGCCTGCCTTTAAATCCTCAGTGGAACAAGACTTTTGCCGGACACCAATCCAAGGCTTACCTGTATGGATCAGAGTTCCAACTTTACAACAGCAATCCGGTTTTCCGTCAGAGGAACTCCAACGGCGCTTTTTTCGTTGACAGGGACATCCAGTGTGCCGTCTGCTACACGCCGGGCAGACCCAGTCACGTTATGATCCCTGCTCGTCAGGAGTGTCCAGCCGGATGGACCGTGGAGTACTTGGGGTTCCTCATGGCAGCGCACCACACACACCGTAAATCTGAGTACGCGTGCGTGGATCAGGATCCCGATACCCACCCAGGCACCGCTGCCAACGTTAACGGCCATCTGCTGTATATTGTAGAGGCTGTCTGTGGCCCATTGCCGTGTCCAGACTATGTTGACGGTTATGAAGTTACATGCGTTGTCTGTACAAAATAAATAGGGTTTTTAGTCAAAAGCTATTACATATTTTAAACCTTGGTCATTGTTCCCAAGATTGTAAGGTCACCAAATTAGTTCTAGCATCACTCAGAAACAAACAGTAGCTTTTTCGTCCTTCCTGATCAGTTCTGAAATGTTTCATGTGCGTTATTAACTTCCATGTAGTGGTATGGTATCGCAGTAAAACAAAGGTTATGGAGCTGTAGAGGAATACTTCTTTAGATCAACATAAGACTATTCATCACGTACCTGTAACTTTAATTACTAGCACTAGATGTACTTATATACATGCCATTCATGATTACAACAGTCTTCGAATTTAAGGCACTAGATTACTGACTGTTTATTTTTTTATATTTTTTTTTTATTTGTTTATTTTTTTTTGATTGGTGCTTTTTTACCCATACAACGTCGGCTATATTGAGTTGAGATGGAATCCGGTGGAACCATTGGGGAAAAATGAGCATGCGCAGGTTGCTACAGAGGGCATAAGGTAAAAGTCAATTAGCGGAGACAGAAGGAAACAAACTGTGGCATACATTGTATAGTAGAAAAGCAGTTTATCAGAAAAACATAGCCATTATCCACTTACTGCATGTAAATAACACAGCAGTGTATTTATCTCCTTTCTGTTTAACACCATACTCAGTAATGTTTCACTTATTCCAAAGCGGCCACATTATCTTCGGAGTAAAACCCATCAACATTTGCAGCCTTCTGGCATACATTCTCACGCACGACAGGAGAGGACGCCAGTCCCAGCTAGACTTCAGTCTGCGACGACCACACTGCTGAGAAGCTCCTGCATCATTGTTCTGCACTAGCACGCCATCAACGAGGCCAGGGAGATCACGTACTTGTAAATAAAAAGACCTTTGAAGCGTCATGCGTTTAGTATTCCAAAGCAATGACAAATTTCGTCACCATGGTAGGTATGGATATTGAGCGGTTTTAATAGCATTTTCCTTTAAAACATTAAAAAGTTAAGGTGTTAAGATAAGAAGGGAACCAGTGATATCAAGACCCCAGTCTGCGATTTGATCTTTAGAAATCCGATCGACTGAGGCGAGAATACCACTGAACATGAACGTCGTCAGTATCATTAAGTATTGCTGAAAGTCAGACGTATTCTAATAGACTAACATAAGCTTTCCATACGCCGAATGTTAGTCGAACTTACGCAAAGCACACCGTGCGTACGTCGACCGCCAGCTGTGCGCACGTTGAGCGCCGGGGTTGCGTACGAGGAAAGATAACCTGGCTTGCGACGAGAGTTTACCGTGCGTACTTCGAGTGCCAGTCGATCAGACGCTAAGCGCCAGTCGTCCTTATCCTTACACATTATCAACCTTATTGTGTGATTCATTAACAAATACTTGAAATCTGTATTTCATTTGTTGGTCTTTCTTCTTCAGTCGTCACAGCCCCTACACCCCGAGCGGACATGAAATGTTGGTGTAGTAAGTGCTATAAGTAGGTCAGATTTTGTTCCGAGGAGCAATGATAACACTTGAGTAGAATGAGCAAACCAGCGTGCACACCAATTCTTTGACATACATTGTATTTCAGAAAAGTGAATAGAGAAATTTACCCATTCTCCCAACACTACATATAAGTCCCTCGACAACTTGTACATCAGTTTATTTCTTTGATTGGTGTCTTACACCGTAGTCATACACATTTCACTTGTTCCACGGCGGCCAGCATTGTGTTGGGATAGACAAATAAAATAAAATAATAAGAAAACAAAATAACACCAATGGGGGAACCCACGACCATCCGCAGGTTCCTGGCAGACCTTCCCACGTATGGCCGGAGAGGAAGCCAGCATGAGCTGGTCTTGAACTCACAGTGACCACATTGATGGGAGGCTTCGGGTTGTACTTAAAAATGGCGAAAACTCGTGACTAACTTGTTAAATGTAGATAGTTTAACCCATGTACTCCACCCTTCCAATAAAGCAGCATCTTCCTAAAGATAAAAATCATCAACAAACAAAACGCAACAGTGCATTTATAACAAACAAACATATATAAATGTGTGAGATTTGACTACGGCGTTGGTGTAGTAAATGTTACGAGTAGGTTAGTTTTTGCTGCAAGCAGCTACAATAACACTTGAGCAGAATTAGTAGCCCAGCCACATCAAACTGTTTGCACTTATCAATGTAAATTTCTAACTGGTAATTATAAATTTGCCTTCTCAATTCCAAGGTTTAAAATGTAATACTTAACTAATGGAAGTCTAATTATGGTTCCCGATGTGTCAGTGGAATTTCGCAGATATTTGTTTGTTTCCGCCGAACTGTAACAAGTGTATAGGTACCACTATCGGAGAGGAAAATTGATAAACAAATGCTTTATTCAGCTCTCACACTCAAATCGACCTTACACAAGATCAAACAAAGGAACGCGAAGAGGCTCGACTGAATTCAGTCCATATATTTGAACAAAATGAACAAATAGTACAACTGACAATAACATACGAAACGATAAAGATAATTAGAAAAATATGTATATATATTGTTTCTTACTGGTGACAGCGTCCCAATCCAAAAGGATTATTCCGGCTTCGAAAGGCAAGTCAGTCTACGTAAATACAGAATCCACAGTTTTGGGGAATTCACAAATCGAAGGATGACATTCCTGTAATGACGGGCACCATAGGGCACGGTACGCCGACTATGGTATATATCCAACTCTGCGGCAAGGTGCAACTTTCTTGGGCAGACTGGTTGACAATAACCTCCGTGATGCCGAGCTGGCGATGTATGTTTCACTCTTCGGAAATGTACACAAAGTCATATTAAGGGTAAACTGGGGTAAAATGTACGTAATTGCACAGAGAGACGATGAGCGATACAAGCTCCAGAAGAACGTCTCCAACAAAATAGTAAGTGGCGAAACACAACCTCACAAAAATGCTACGTACGAAACTGGAGTTCAAAATGACAAAAATATCGAATGGTATGAAAAGCGATATCTCCAAATCCCATAAAATTCTTCTAAATGAACCAGAGTAAATATGATTGCTCTCAAATCAACTTGAGTAAGGAACTGTTGTCGAGTGGATATAAGTAAAATGACTGCTCACAATTCGACATATCTAAAATGACTGAGAGCTTAAAAACTTCGTCGCTCATATTTATAGGCTAACGTGAAGAAAATTCTGGATGGTTTTTCCCTAAACATGCTTATAATATGGGTACATCTTTCTAGAATGTACGCTCTATGTATAATGACACGAGACTGATGAACACAAAAGCCTAGAGAACACACGATTAAATTCCAGGGTATGCTATCACTTACACAGAGAAAAATGTAGGTCAGACCCAGACCCGGTTACCTCAACAACCAACTAAAAAAATATAATACAATCTTCCAAAGACGGCGTTCGTAACACAAACATGTCACCAGTATCACAGCTGTAATGTTGCATGGCTCGATGGAGAACTCAGACACAACTTCCACCTTTTGCCGTGTTAACCTCATCAATTAAAAACTAAGAAGCAAGAACTGGATTCTAGCTTGCAACTTTCACTGGGTATGAGCTGAATCCAGAGCAATATAAATATCTCAAATTAAAAGGGAGACAACTTTATTGATCTTGCAGGTTTACGGGGAACTGTCGCTCCAGCGCATGCTCAGACATGACATTACCCGGAAAACTTTCCTATAGAGGTGAGGCTGCTGTGCTGCCATCACTTAGAGAAAATGATTTCCATCGTTGGTTTAGGCTTTGTGACCGCTGCTGTGCTTGGAGTGTTTCAGGTTTGTTTCTTCCCTCTGCAGCCCCACATGCATGTGTCCCCTTATTTTAAAGTGAGTTAGCTCTGATGAGAAATGCTAACACAAGCTGTACATGTTTTTCTGTAATTCGATCCTCAAGCCGTTAAATTCCTGCGGCTGCAATATGTTATATGATAATGCCCTGTTGTTTCTGTCAGGTCGCCGTCGCCACGGATATCGACCAGACGTCTCTCAAGGGTACAGGTAAGGAATGGACCAACGTGTAGTGTAACAGTGATGAACGTGGAGTATGGGCTCTGTAAAACCAGCCATTGTATCTACTATCACGAGAAGGCTGTTATGCAGGCGGATATCACGACTGTACATGCTACAAGTCGATATGCCAGAGTGCTCTCACTGCAGTCTAATTCAGCGAAGTGGAATCAACCTCATATTAACGCACAAAGCCGCATTTCCGTTTAAGCAAGACGTTAATTTTTACTGGCGTGACAAGCCGGATATATATTAATTTACAGAACAATACTACAGATAAATTATACGTGTATTCTACTGAACAGAAATGTTCATCTCTGAACACTGCAGATTCTTGTGAACATGCATTATCGCCCGTGTAACATTTCAGAGTGTGTACTCTTCTGACATGTTCAAACAGCCATCTTGATTTCACCTCAACACCATTTGTCTCATTTTATAGACATTTTGCATGTAAACAGCCATTGATCACACTCGATCGCCTTGGTGGCTTTCCGTCTCGGAATCTAGAGATCAGGGACCAAACCTGAGACTTTTAAATGGTATTTGCTGCTGCCTCGCTTCGCCTTCACAAACTGAAAGGTTAGAGCAAAGAAACAGGACTGGTCGGTCCAGTGTCAGTATAATGTTACCAACTGGGGTGTCACGTGTGTTGCCTTCGACATGATGTTCCAGTGGTGGGAGCACTTTTACGGCATGGACTCGTCCTGCCACAAAAAGGCACTATATACATTCCATATCGCTGTGAGTTCAAGCCCGGTTCATGATGGCATTCTCTCCGGCCGCACGTAAGAAGGTCTGCCATCAGCCTTCAGATTGTCGTATAAGTAAAATATTCTTGAGGAAACACCGAGCAAACAGGTGATTAAATACATACATTCTAAGGACTCCTCGTCGTCATATGACTGAGCAATTGTTGAGTAAGACGTTAAACTCAAGCATACATATACATACTTACTTGCTCACCGTCACTCACCGTTTCCGAGTAGTTACCTCCCTTGAGCAGTAAATGCAATACAAGATTTATCCTCAACTTGTCGTTAAGCTCCTTATGTGTGTCAGCTTTAGATCTTTCTCCTTCAGGATGTTGTAGAGATCATTGTGGACTTCCTGGCCGGGATGGACGAGACGGACCAATAGAGCCGTACTGCTACACGTGACCTTTTTAGAATGTGGCAAAACCATTCATTATGACACTTTGGAGAGATCCACAATAAAACATATTGAGTTGATGAAAATTCGCACTGACATCACGATTTTACTGATTTCAAATGGCAACCATCAGCCGGGTTTCAGTGATATAAAAGTGATGTTTTTGTATCCTTTCCTTTTCCTTTTTCATTACCACCGTTGATATAATTTAGGTACATACAAATTACATTGCCAAAAACAGCTACACCATGGACATTTTATGATACCGTCTAGGAAAACCCTTAAGTGTCCATGCAAATATCAGTATCTGTTGTTTATAGTCAAAGTATTGTGTTTCATAGGGACAGTCCTTCCTCATGGAATCCAATCTACAAAACATTATCAACATCTTAACAGAGAAGATGGCTGTCATGATCGCCGCGGAGTTTAAGCTGATGCGCTCTGTAAACCAACTGGGGCAGGATACGGAAGTAGAGTTGAGTGCTCGTTCTGGCTCATCTTCTAGAGAAAACACGCAGCACACTGGCATAGGTGAGGCTACTTGTAATACATCAACGCCGGAGATACATGAAGACACAAAACAGATTGGCGCAGGTCAGTATATCAGCACCACACTTAGAGTGAGACACACAACACCCCGGCCCAGGTGAGTCTCTTTGCAATACATCAACACTACGGTTAAAACAATACATAAAACAGACTGTCCTGGGTGAGTCTCTCTCTATGAAACATATATTACGGTTACAACCAGACTCAAATCAAATCGTTCTAGGTGAGTTTGTCTGTGATACACCCGCAGCAGAGTTAAAGTCAAACACACAACAGGCTTATCTAACTGAGTCTGTATGTAATACATCACTATCGAAGTCACACCGAGCTCTGAGATCGCTTCGCCATGTTCCCGCCAGCTCATCCACCACATTAACCGCCCGGAATCGTTACATTCGCTAAACTGGGACTCGGTCCTGCCGTCTGCGTTGTCGTGAAAGTGTCAAAGTTGTACGGGTATAAAACAGGTCGAACGTGATCCTTAAGTAAATTGGAATGCGTAAGTGATCAGTTTAAAGAAATTATTGGGAAAATTACGTTGGGATAAAACAAATGTTATCGACGCATGTACAATGAGAGCATTTCTACTTTGCAATCGGCTATTTTTTAAATCAAGCGACACCGTACCCGAGGCCGAAAAGACTGCTCTTCCCAGACTTAATATCACCTATCTTCTTCACGGTGATTCCTTATACAAGTAGACACATCCACTCATTATCAACAATATTAAAAAAAAAATTTACAGTTAAAACTCCCGCGAAAATTTCCGTACATGTCCAAGCCCACCTACATGCTTAAAGCTTTCGCAAGATCAAAACGCAGAAAACAAGGCTTTACAGAAACTATTTTCAGAAAGTACCTCAATCCACAGGGACCCTTCCCATCTGTAACACAGAAAATCATTTCAATCATACAATCTGAACACAAAGTATATCGGTTCACAAATTTAATTACAGCTGTCCTCACACAGACAAACAGTACTCATTCTTTAGTCAGTATGAATATGTTTAAAATTGTAACTTTATTCGTTTATCACCCCCTCATTTGTATAATACACTCCTTATATTTAAAAGGCTATTTTCCAGTTTGGACAAAAGAGCAATGCAACTACTGTTTAACGGATTGTTTAGGTGCGGGCAACAGCCGCACTGATATACTCTGTCAAGTTGTTGAAAAATGGACTTTGCCTACATTATTTGAGAGTACAAAGGCTTGTTAAATGTATTGTCGCATTTTTTCAGCCGGTGCAGTCTACACTCGGTGAGGAAGGAAGACTTCTCTAAACCATTCCTCCAATTTATACCAAGGTACGCAGATGTCCCGGCAAAATTGTCTGACTCATGAAACCAACCACATCTTGCACCTAAAGACAACAGACTCAGATTGTTTTGATCAATAGTCTTATATCACGGATATCATAAAAGAAGCTTCGGTATCCCGCCTTCATTATTTTTACTAAATATATACAAAAGCGTTAATATGAAATGATTGTTAAGATTAAAACGATTATTTCATGGAAAACTTAAAGAACCAGTCATAAAGTAACCCATTGTCTTATTCACAATGTTGTAATGGCAAGATGGTGTTACCAGCAAAAGGGCAACGATGCCAACCATTTATCTGTTATCATTAAAGGACTATTTGTAAGGTAACATTTCCAGCACAACAGCTCTGGTGCAAACCATACCTGTTTGATCATTAGAGGGTCATTGGCATTGTCATATTATAATTTCAAGGCTAGAGGTGTCAACCAATTGTGTCTTGTAATTACAGTGTTAATGACAGGTTTACATGTCGAGTACATGGACAGCGGTCCCAACCATTTATGTCTCATCATCAGTGGGTAAAAGTGGCCTCACATTAGTAACACAAAGGTAGCTTTCCCAGCCATTTGTGTCGTATCATTACACGGTGACAGAGTAAAATTATGATCACAAGGCCATCTGTGCAAAGCATTTGTGTCTTGTCATTACAGGGTTGATGGCGGCGTCACATTACCAACACAAGGGCAGCGGTGCCAACCATTTGTGCCTTCCTTTAAGTCCTCAATGGAACAAGACTTTTGCCGGACACCAATCCCAGTCTTACCTCTATGGATCAGAGTTCGAACTTTATGCTACCAATCCGATCTTGCTTCAGACTAACTCCAACGGCGATTTTTTTCATCAAAGTGACATCCAGTGTGCCGTCTGCTACACGCCGGGCAGACCCAGTCACGTTATGATCCCTGCCCGTCTGGAGTGTCCAGCCGGATGGATCGTGGAGTACTTGGGGTTTCTCATGGCTGCACACCACACGCACCAAAAGTCTGAGTATGTGTGCGTGGATCAGGATCCCGATACTCATCCCGCAACCGCTGCCAACGTTAACGCCCATCTGCTGTATGTTGTAGAGGCTGTCTGTGGCCCATTGCCATGTCCAGACTATGTTGACGATTATGAATTCACATGCGTTGTCTGTACAAAATGAGTAGCGTTTTCGAAGAAAAACTACTAAATATTTTACCCTTTTATCACGGTTTGCAAAAAATACAATGCCACTTAATTAGTGTTGACAGCTTCCAGAAAAGAACATTGGCTTTTTTGTTCTACCTGATTAGTTTTGAAATATTACATACATATCATGAACTTACATTCAGTCCTATGACATCGCAGTAAAACAAAAGTTATGGCCTGTAAATTTCTTCACTGTTTCTTCTTAACATATGACTAAGCATTATGTATCTGTAATTTCAATTACTAACATCATCTGTATATATATATATATATATATATACACTATTGACAATAATTCCAGCCCTTGGGTTTGGCTATAAAATGCTAAATTACTGACTATGTAATTATTTATATTTTTCTTTATTTGTTTTTCTATTTCATTGGTGTTTTTCGGCATGCTGAAAAATATTTCACTTATATAAATTCGGCTACATTATATTCCGAACGAATCTTACGAAACCAACAAGCGTGCAATGATTGCTACAACAAGCATGTGCACGTTGCAATCAAGAGCATAAGGTAACAGAAAAGGTATTTAATGGAGATTGAAGTTTATTTGTCTGTTACACCTTACTCAAAAATATTTCGATTGTTCCAAAGCGGCCTCCATTATGTTGGGAGGAAAACCCATGAATACTTGCAGGTTTCTGGCAGACAATCCCACGTACGACAGCAGGCGAAGCCAATCCAAGCTAGACTTGAACTCAAGACGACCACACTGCTGAGAGGCTCCTGGATTATTGTTCTGCACTAGCACGCCATCAACGAGGTCAGGGAGATCACGCACTTGTAAACAAAAATAGCTTAGCATGCCAAAGCAATGACAAATTTCGTCATCATAGCTGGTATGGATATTGAGTCCTTTTGATAATATTTTTCTTTGAAACATTAAAAGTTAGGGTGTTAAAACAAGAAGGGAACCAGTGATATAAAGACTCCAGTCTGCGAGAATACAAATGAAGATGAACATCGTCAGCATCATTAAGTATTGATGAAAACCAGATGTAGTCTAATAGACTAACACTAGCCGTGCATACGAGGAGTGCTACTCGCGCTTACGCAGAACCCACATTGCGTGCATGGACAGCCAGCTGTGCGTACGATGAGCACCAGGGTTGACCGCGCCGAAAGATAGCCCGGTCCCCGGAGAGCTTTAGCCGTGCGTACTTCGAGTGCCAGTCGATCAGACCCTAAGCGCCAGCCCTACTTATGGTTACTTGATTGATCAGCGTTATCGTTTGATTCACTAACAACTACTCAAAACCTGTATTTGTCTGTAAGGTATCAACACTAGTGTCACACGTACACAAAATCATACAGACCTGGGCGACTCTGTCTTTAAGACATCAACACTACAGTTAAAACAAGACCTGAAATATTCTTGCCTTGGTGAGACTGTATGAAATTCATCAACAGCGCAGTTACAACAAGCTATAATGTCGGTTGTCTATGTTCCCAGGACAGTTTGGGATTCCGCTCTACGTGCCAGTCCCATTTCTGTGAATTGTGAAGTTATGCTGTTATTATTTTCTCGTAATAAGATGACATAAATTCAGAAATATTTCAGATCATGGGAAAACCTTTCTCGTCGCGACGCTTTGAGGACAGCGTCTGCAACATGGCCCATTCCCAGGTTACTTAATCAAAGAGTACAGATCTGGATTTTTGAAAGCTTAACTGAATAGTATAAAACAGATTTCACTTCTAAATTATACCAAGGCATGAAGGAAACTCACCGGGCTGAATCTACAACTGCCACAACTGTTAAGTTACACAAAGTCACACAAAACAAAGTGGTCTCGATCAATCCATTCCCACATAAACAGTCGAAAACAAGCTTCAAGCTGTTCTGTAAATTTACCATCGAAATAATCTTACAATCAAAAGGACAGCAGAGAAAAATCGATATCATGGGGGTTGGGGAGGGAATAAGCTAAAAATATGAAGTAATAGAAGGCCTCAGCTGTACAGTAAACATACTCTGATTCCGAAAGCTTAGCCCGGACCAGGACACAAAACATCTGGCTTTACACAAACCATTCACAGAAAGCATTCACACATCTCATACCATAAATAAGTCCTTCAGATCTCTCAGGTTATGGAGAGAAAACACTCAGAATCATACCACTCTCAGCACAAAGTTCTCACAAGGTTCTCAAAGACCCACGCCAAGTTTTTGGAGGCCATTACATCAATCCCGGTACAGCCACCACAGTATGCACATTTTAACCTTGTAGAAAGGTCTTTACATAGTTAGTGTAACATTTGTTTGTTCTGTTTTTGAAAAACATTATTTTGCTGCCGTGCAAGCTGGTAATGTAACTGCTGCTCAGCTGACTACTTCAAGAGTTACGAGACCCCGGACCTCCTCCGAATCAAAAGCTTGCCACTTCACTCTAAAATGAGCATCGCCCGTGCAAAGTTACACAAAACAGAGTGCTCTCGATCAATCCATTCCCACATGAACAGTCGAAAACAAGCTTCAAGCTGTTCTGTAAATTTACCATCGAAATAATCTTACAATCAAAATGACAGCAGAGAAAAATCGAAATCGTGGGGGTTGGGGAGGGAATAAGCTAAAATATGAAGTCATAGAATTCCTCAGCTGTACACAAACATACTCTGACTCCGAAAGCTTAGCCCGGACCAGGACACAAAACACATGGCTTTACACAAACCACAGAGAGCATTCACACATCTCATACCATAATGAAGCCCTTCAGATCTGTCAGGCTATGGACAGAAAACACTCAGAATCATACCACTCTCAGCACAAAGTTCTCACAAGGTTCTCAAAGACCCACGCCAAGTTTTTGGAGGCCATTACATCAGTCCCGGTACAGCCACCACAGTAAGCACATTTTAACCTTGTAGAAAGCTCTTTACATAGTTAGTGTAACAATTGATTGTTCTGTTTTTTAATAGCATTATTTTTGCAGCCGGGCAAGTTGATAATGTATCTGCTGCTCAGCTGACTACTTCAAGAGTTACGAGACCCCGGACCTTCTCCGAATCAAAAGCTTGCCACTTCACTCTAAAATGAGCATCGCCCGTGTCACGTTATGAGTACAAATGCCCACCACATCTTTATCTCATTTTTTTTTCAGCTGATGCGCTCTGTCCACCCTGGGGAAGCAAAACCTGTCCAAGTCATTCTACCACTTTATACCAAGGTACGCAATAACTCCGCTAAGCTAGTTGACTAAAAATAGCCGATATCAATAAAAACCAACAAGGCCTTATTTCAGTAAACATTCCTTTATTACATGAAAAGGGGCATTCATGGCCTCGGGGCTGTTGCACCGTTATCCCTTTGTGCCTATCACCAATGTGGTCGCTTGTAAATTCATGTCCAGCTCATGCTGACTTTCTCTTCAGCCGTACTTGTGAAGGTTCGACACCAACCTGCAGATGGTCGTCGGTTTCCGCCAGGTCCTGCCCGGTCCCCCCGCCCATCCATCATATTGCTGGCGGCCGTTGTATAAGTAAATATTCTTGACTAGGGGGTAAAACACCAATAAAATAAACAAATACATAAATCAATTACACCAGAATATTTAGAAGTGATTAGAGGTATCCCACCACCAATTTTTAGCTAAACTTAAAAAAAAGGCGTTAAACTGAAATGATCTTCAAATGTAGAAAATGATATGTTCTCCCGGCCCCAAAGAACCTATGTCATTAGAAGATAAATAAAAGCATTACAAGAACAGTGTCTTTGTGTCTTATCATTGTAGGGATGAGCCATTGCACATGCACAAAGTTATTACACATTGTAACTACAGGGACAGAAATGCCAACCATTTGTGACTTATCACTCAAGAGTTAATTGCACCACAAGGCGTAGTGCTGTAAACCATTTGAGTGCTGTCATTACACAGGGTAATGTGTTGGTTTAATTGCAGGGTCACATTACCAACACAAGGGCAGCGGTGCCAAGCATTTGTACCTGCCTTTAAATCCTCAATGGAACAAGGCTTTTGCCGGACACCAATCCAAGGCGCATTTGTATGGATCAGAGTTCCAAGTTTACAACAGCAATCCTGTTTTCCCTCAGAGGAACTCGAAAACATTTCACCTATTCCACGGCGGCCAACATCATGTTGGAATGAAATAATATGAACATTTGCAGGTTTCTGGCAGATTTTCCCACGCACGGAAGGAAGGAAGTCAATCCTAGCCACACTTAAACACGAAACAACCACACTGCTAAGAGCACTAGCCCGCCAACCACTGGG
Organism: Acanthopleura granulata; assembly: GCA_016165875.1. NCBI lineage: Eukaryota > Metazoa > Mollusca > Polyplacophora > Chitonida > Chitonidae > Acanthopleura > Acanthopleura granulata. The sequence continues at coordinate 21,981,121 of JABBOT010000007.1, forward strand.
CCAGAGGGGCGACTTCGATGTAAATCAAAATAGCTTTAAGGTGTGTTTCCGCTTAGTATTCCAAAGCAATCACCGATTTTGTCAACATGGCTGGTATATCTACTGTGTGATTTTGGTAATATTTCTGTTTCAAGCTTAACAAATTTAGCTGGTAAAGGAAGAAAATAACCACCGAAATCTAGATTCTAGTCTGCGATCTGATTTATCAAAATACGAACAACTGAGGAGAGAATACATCTTTAGCTGAACGTCCTCAGCATAACTGAATTTTGACGAAAATCACAGGTATTCTAATACAATAACACCAGCCGTGCGGACGCCGAGTGCGAGTCGGGTTTACTCCGAGCCCGCCGTACGGACGCAAACCGCCAGTCGTGGGTATGCTGAGCGCCAGAGTGGCGAGCGTTGAAATATAGACGGGAGTGTGACGAGCGTCATCCATGCCTACTTTGATTGTAACTCGTTCATACGCTAAGCGCCCGCCGTGCTTATGCTGCGTGCAAACACTTGACATCTGTATTTCTTTTCTTGGACTTTCTCTTTCATTCGTCTGAGCGCCTACATCTTCCAATTCTCCACGAGCGGAGAGGAAGTGTTGTTAATCCTAATCACCATACCCCGTGAATTACAAATACCGTAATACCGAAAAACATTGACTGAAGACATTTTAATGGATCCAAACACAGATGACATCTTTATTTTTTAAGGTTAAAGTGTCACACATTTTCGGGTCAATACCCAATATGTCAGTTAATATCTAGAGTGACCAATATTAGTACTGATTACTGCCACACACCTCCTGTACATTGAGTGGATCAGACGATTTGTCAAGGCCCTGGGGATCTTCTTGCACACACCCAGAGCAGCTGTGCGTAGTTCACGGGCAGTTGTGCTGACTGGTATCACCTCGGGCCGAAGCCTTTGAACCTCATCCCACAAGTGTTCGATGGGCTTTAGATAAGGGCTGAGACTTGGCAACGGTAGAACACGGATGTTGTGCTGTTGGACGAAGGCCATGGTAACTCAGGAAACATGAGGATGAGGATTGTCCTGCTGCAAAATGAGGTGATGATGTTGTGCGAAAAATGGAATGACGTGAGGTGTTATCACTTACTCGATGTAACGCTCAGCAGTGACGCAGTGACCAAAATTCTGGAAACATATGGGCTCAAGAATTACATTAAGTCCAATCCCACGACGCTATGTTCACCCCCTGGATCCGTTTCCCAAACATTTCTGTTGGTGAAACGATCACCTCGACACCGCCAAAGTCATACTCTTCCGTCTGCATGGGAGCCACACTTTCGTCAGAGAAGACGACACGTCTCGACTCACCATGACACGAATTTTGATGACCTTGTGCCCACTGGTGTAGTCCTTGTCGAAGCCTTGGATTGAGAACAGCACGACGTGCTGGTCGACGACATCTGAGGTTGTTGGATCACAGGGCCCCGGCTATTGCGTCCATTATGTGTTGCAATCTTCTCTCGAGCAGCTGGGCTTGCAGTTAGGAACGGATCGCGATGGTGGTAACGGATAATCTGCCGATCTTGTCGAGGTGTGGTGACCCCAGGACGGCCACTCCGAGGAAGGTCATCTGTGGTCTGTGTGGCATTGTATCGATGCTGAAGACGGTAAATTCTGATTATGTATATGTTGAAATGATGGGCAACTTCTCCAGGTAATGAACAGACTCTCCAGCTTCCAAACGTCCAATAGTCTGGTTTCTCTAAACTTGAGTTAAGCGTGGCATAGTTGAACAAGAAGTGATAGGCCCAATATTTGCCACAGCTTTATACCCACTAATGTTCGTGACAATTCCGTCATGTTCGTTTTCACCAGAAATGTGTGCATGATGCCCATATATTCATTGAGCTGGTGCCTTTTGGCATTCATTAATTTCATGTGTTTTAACACGGGGTTTCCAAACTGCAATCCCAAATATTGGTAACACCATCATGCTTCTCTGCAAGCTAAAACTCGTATCAATTTATGGTTCTCAGTTTGTTTCCTCTTTGGATACAAAAACTTCCGCTAGAATCATGGTCTCCGTTTTTTTCGGCCCCAAGAAATCACTGTCATTCTAATTAGGTAAAATCTTCCTGAAAATAAAAAACAACGAAAAGCACAACAGTATATTTATAACAGAGGAACCTATGTAGATGTGTGCGATTTTTATTGCGAGGGGCAACGATAATACTTGAGCAGAATTCGCAAACCAGCCAAATTAAACTGTTTGAACTGCTAGATGTGAACTTCTCCCTGGTAACTATAAACTTACTTTCCATTTCCACAGTTTTGATTGCAATACTATATAAACAGAAGCCTAATTAGGGTTTTGGATGTGGCATTGGAATTTGGTAATCTATCTGTTTTTGTTTTTTTTTAGGTGAATTAAAGCAAACATGTCACCAAAACAACAGCTATAATCTTCCATGGCTGGATAGAGAACCCGGATAAAACCTCCTTCTGCACCTGAACGTCATGAATTAAAAACTAAGTAGCAGGAACTAGATTTGAACTTGAACCTTTTCTACGGATTTGAACTGCATCCAGAAAATAGTATCTTATATAGAAAGGGAGACAACTCTATTTACGTTGCGTGATAGACACAACGGTCCGATCGCTCCAGCGCATGCGCAGAATTGACAATATCAGCAAAACTTTCCGATGTAAGGCTGCTGTTCCGCCATCATTTAGAGAAAATGACTTCCGTCGTTGGTTTAGACTTTATGATCGCCGCGGTGCTAGGAGTGTTACAGGTTTGTCTCTTTATTCGAAAACTACGCATGTGTCACCTAATCTTAAAGTGCGTTTTCTCCGCTGAGAAATGCTAACACAACCTCTACAATCTTTTGTACTTCGGTCATTTTGTTTTCAAATTCGTTCCCCTACAATATGGTACATGATAATGCCCTGTTGTTTCTGTCAGATCGCCGCCGCCACAAGTCTCGACCAGACGTCTCTCAAGGATACAGGTAAGCAATAGAACAGCGGGTAGTGTAAGAGTCATGAACGTGGTGGAGATTTGCTTCAAGTTAGTATTATCAAGACGTTGTTATGCAGGCGGACAGGAAAACTACACTAGCCTACATGCCAGGGTGATCTACATGGCATATAACTCGGCCAAGGCCAGTCCACCACAGTTTAACTCACTAAGCTCATTCCCTGCTTGGATCTTAGCGATGTGTAAGGAATGTTGGCAGACTGCCAAGCTTTCACGCACACCAAAGATTCAGGCGGTCATGTTACAAACATCGAGGGCCAAGTAGCCTATTACCCTGCTCTTACCCTGCAGCAAATGTGTAAGAGGAGTAAAACTGGGTTGTTTAACATGACTTAGTGAGTGTAGATGCCATTTTTGTTGTAATATCATGTCAAAACTCCGATTTCAAAGTATAAGCTGAGAGCATTGATCATGATTTTACGGGTCATCCTGGTCAACCAGTGTAACATCTCCATCACTCTTTCGTTTCAGAAATTTTGTACGTTTTTGGATTAAACAAAGCAACCAGTTCGGCTTGCTGTAGAGATCATCTTGTGCACCTACATCTACATAATAAAACCATTAGATTACTGTTTAACACAACCTAAATTGTTACTTTCGTAACAACCTGGTTTTAGGTACTATATTGAAAAACACCCTTCACTCTTTTCAGAATGCTTGTCCAAGCAAAACTATAGACAAACTGTTCTGAACACAAATCTTCTCCCCGCTCAAGAACTGACTTTTCAATTACTTTTCGGGTAAGAAGCCCAGTAGTATTTATCAAGTCGAAAGGACCGGTACAAATCTAAATATGACACAAGAAAGATCCTCTCCCTTAGAATTATTCCTTCTTCCAAAAGCAGCCACTGGTCGAAGTCTCTAGCCGTTCCGGAAAAACTACCTTCTTTCAGCAGCACAAGTATAAACCGGACGGACGTGAATTAGAGGGCTTCGAATCGTAAACATCTCTCATCAGGTTTAGCCTTAACTAGTCGTTGAGGTCCTAATTCATTTTCCTCAAATTTATATCTCGTTTTAGGTTGCTGTAGAGAGCATTGCGGACTTCCGGGCCGGGATGGACGAGACGGACGCGATGGAATTCAGGGCCCATACGGACCACCTGGACCCGCGGGGGAGACGGGGCCTCCTGTAAGTCTTTTGGGCGTTAAATGATTACAGACGCGGGTAACTCAGTTTCAAATTGACTTAGCCCTAAGAGATGAATCAAACAAGTTTGATTTCACATGACACATATATATCAATGTTAGTCAACAACACAATCTCAGTGCCAAAACGGCTGTCTGGTTGTGTCTTGTTCCAGAAAAATAATACTTTTACCACCTTCAACGTACTGTCTATAAAAAGGCGTCCTATATGCATAAATCATAAACCCTTTTTACACTCAAATTAGTTTGCATTTTAGGGGCAGTCTTTCTTCATGGAATCCAATCTACAAAACATTATAAACATCTTAACAGAGAAAATGGCTGTCATGATCGCCCAGGAGTTTAAGCTGACTCGCTCTGCAAAGCACGAGGATACGACAGTAGAGGGAAGGGCTCGTTCTGGCTCATCCTCCATCAAAAATACACAGCACACTGGTCAAGGTGAGTCTGTCTTTAATATATCAACACCGGAGGTATATGACCAGAAAAAACAACTTGTGTTAGGTGATTCTCTCTGCGATACATCAACGCAAGACTTACAGCAGGACACAAAAAAGGCTGGCCTACGCGAGTCTGTATGAAATACATCAAGTTTAGGTTCACAAGAAGACACAAAATATACTGGCCTGGGAGAGTCTATCTGTAATGCATCAACACTAGGGTTAGAACAAGAGACAAAACGGCCCGGCATGGGTCAGTCTGTCTGTAATACATCAACACTAGGGTTACAACAAGACGCAAACCATACTAGCCTGGGTGAGTTTGTAAAAAACCGGTATATCAACGCTAGAATTAGAGTAAGACATAAACCAGGCTGACATGGGTGAGTCTGTCTGTAATACATCAGCAAAGCAAGACACAAAATAGACTGGCTCGGGCGTGTTTATCTGCAATAGCGGTACAGCAACACTAGAGTTACAGCAAGACATAAACCAGGCTGATCAAGGCTAGTGCATCTGTAATACATCAACGCTAGTTAGGGAAAGTCACAAACCAGCTTGGCCTGGATGACTCTGTCTGTAATTCATCAACACTAGGATTACAACAAGACACCAACCCGCCTGCCCTGGGTGAGTTTGTCTGTAATATATATCAACAGTAGGGTTTCAGCAAGACTCGAAATAGACTGGCCCGGGTGAGTCTGTCTGTAACACCGGTACATCAACACTACAGTTACAGCAAGACACAAATCAGGCTGCAGTGGGTGAGGCTCTCTATAATACATGAACACTAGAATTACACCAAAACACAACAATGGCTGGCCTTGACAGGTCTGTTTAACGCATTGACACTACTGTTTCAACAAAACACAAAGCTCGGCATAGGACAGGCTCTGTGTGATGCATCATCACACGAGTCACAGCAAAACACAACCCAGGCTGGCCTAGGTTCGTCTTTATGCAATACATCAAAACAGAGTTACAGGAAGACACAAACCTGGCTGGCCTGGGTGAGTCTGCCTGTAATACCGGTTCATCAACCCAAGGCTTACAGCAGGACACAAACCAGGCTAGCCTAGAAGAATCTGTATGTAGCACATCAACGCTGGGGTTACAGCAAGACAAAAGAAGGCTGGCCTGGGTAAATCTCTCTGTAATATATCAACACTACAATTACATGAGGACACAAACCACTCTGGCCTAGGTGAGTATGTCTTTAATACCGGTACATCAACACAAGAGTTACATGAAGAAAACAAACTCGGCTCGCTCGGGTAAATCTCTCTGTAATACCGATACATCGACACTTACAGCAAGACAAAACCCTAGCTAACCTGGGTAAGCCTGTCTGTAATACCGGTAGAGCAAGACGCCAACCTGGAGGGGCTAGCCGAATAGATCAACACTACAGTTCCACCAAGACACAGACCACTCTGGTCAAGATAAGTCTGTCTGTATAGCCGCGACATCAACACTAGAGTTACAAGAAGACAAAAGAAAACAGGCTGGCCTGGGTGAGTCTCTCTGTAATACGGGTAGATCAACACTAGAGTTTGGGCAAGACACAAAATAGGCTGGCCTACGAGAGTGAGTCGGTCTGTAATATATCAACACTAGAGTTACAGCAAGATGCAAAACATAGTGGCCTAGGTGAGTCTGTCTGTAGGACCATTACATCAACACTAGGGTAACAATAAGACAAAAAACAAGAGTCTGGTCTGGATGTGTCTGTATGTAATACCTGTACATCAGAAATAGAGTTACTGCACCACACAAACCATCTAGTCTGTATGTGTTACCTGTACATCAGTCTAGAGTTACGGCAAGACATAAACCAGGCCGGCCTAGGTGAGTCCGTAATACTCGAGGGCTGGGGTTACCACAGGACACAAACCAAGTTGGCCTGGGCGAGTCTGTCTGTCACCTCAACACTGTAGTCAAAGCCAAAGCCTGGCTTGTAGGATTTAGTGGGATTCAGTAAGACACCTATAAGACGCTCAGCCAGTTTGGTCTAGGCACGCCTGACTGTAACACAATTACAGCGTAGTTACGACAAGATACCGAACACATGGGCATATGTCAGTCTGGATGTAATATATCAAGTCAAGAACGACATTGAAACACAACAGGATATGAAACACAAAAGCTTCGGTGAATTTCTGTGTTATACACGAACAGCATGGTTCCTACAAGAGAAAAAAAGACTGGCCACGGTGTCTTTCTTTAAGACATCAACACTAGAGTTACAACAAGACACAAAACAGACTACCCTAAGTGTTTCTGTCTGTAAATTTTTCTGTCTGAGTTACACGAAAACAAAATCATACTGACATGGGTGACTCTGTCTCTAACATATCAACACTAGAGTTACAAAGAGGCTCAAAACAGACTGGCCTAGGTGAGACTGTATGAAATTCATCAACAATGGAGTTTTAACTAGCAGGGGAGTTATAATGTCGGTTGGCTATGTTCCTAGGTCAATTTTGGCTTGCGGTCCATGTGCCAGGTTCATTTCTGTGAATTGTGATGTTATGCTGTTATTATTTCTTCACCATAAGTTGATCTGAATTCAGAAATATTTCGGATCATGGGAAAACCGTTCTCGTCGTGTATGATTTTTGCAATTTGAGGACAGCGCCGAAGACATTGACAGGTTATTTAATCAAAGAGTACAGATCTGTATTTCTGAAGGTTAACTGAATAGTATAAACAAGTGTCACACCTAAATTATACCAACACATGAAGGAAACTCGCCGGGTTCAATCTACAACAGCCACAACAACTTAGCCCTAACCAGGACACAAAACACATGACTTTACACAAACCATTCACAGAAAGCATTAATACATCTCATACCAAAATGAAATCCTTCAGATCTCTCAGGCTATGGACAGAAAACACTCAGAACATACCACTCACAGCACAAAGTTCTCACAAGGCTCTCAAAGACACACACCAAGTTTTTGGACGCCAATACATCAGTTCTAGTACAGCCACCACAGTATGCACATTTTAACCCGGTAGAAAGCTCTTTACATGGTTAGTGTAACATTTGTTTCTTACACAATGTTCTGTTTTTTAATAACATTATTTTGGTGCCGGGCAAGCTGGTAATGTAACTGCTGCTCAACTGACTACTTCAAGAATTACAAAACCCTGTGCATCCTGCGAATCAAAAGCTTGCCACTTTACTGTAAAATGAGCTTCGTCTGTGTCGCGTTATGAGTACAACAGGCCCACCACATATTTTTTCTCTCATTTTTTTTCAGCTGGTGCAGTCTATACACGCTGGGGAAGCCAAACCTGTCCAAGTCATTCTACCACTTTATACCAAGGTACGCAATAACTCCGCAAAGCTAGTTGAATAAAAATAGCCGATATTAATAAAAAGCAGCAAGGACTTATTCCAGTAAAATTTATTTTATTACACCGAAAGAGGCATCCATGGCCTCGGGGTTGTCACAGCAACCCACCGTTATCCCTTTGTGCCTCTCACCAATGTGGTCGCTGTAAGTTCACGTCCAGCTCATGCTGGCTTTCTCTAGAGCCGTACTTGGGGTGGTTCGCTGGCAACCTGCAAATGGTCGTAGGTTTCCCTGAGGCTCTGCCCGGTTTCCCTCCATCTTATTGCTTGCGGCTGTCGTATAGGTCAAATATTCTTGACCACGGCGTAAAACACCAATAAAATAAACCAATGTATAAATCAATTACACCAGAATATTTAGAAGCGATAAGAGGCATCCCACCACCAATGTTTACCCAAACTTAGACAAAGGCGTTATACTGAAATAATCTTCAAATGTAGAAAAGAATATGTTGTGCAGGCCCCAAAGAGCATATCTCATTAGAATATAAATACCAGGCCGACATTACAAGAACAGCGGTACAAACCATTTGTGTCTTATCATTGTATTGCTTAGACACTGCACATGTACAAAAATGTTACACATTCCCAGTACAGGGGCAGAAGTGCCAACCATTTGTGACTTATCACTCAAGAGATAATGGCACCACAGCTGGTTGTGCTGACAACCATTTGGGTACTCTCATTACAGGTTTAATGGCAGGGTCACATTACCAACACAAGGGCAGCGGTGCCAACCATTTGTGCCTTCCTTTAAATCCTCAATGGAACAAGACTTTTGCCGGACACCAATCCAAAGCTTACTTGTATGGATCAGAGTTCCAACTTTACAAGAGCAATCCGGTTTTCCGTCAGAGGAACTCCAACGGCGCTTTTTTTGTTGACAGGGACATACAGTGTGCCGTCTGCCACACGCCGGGCAGACCCAGTCACGTTATGATCCCAGCCCGCCTGGAGTGTCCAGCCGGCTGGACCGTGGAGTACTTGGGGTTCCTCATGGCTGCGCACTACTCACACCGGAAATCTGAGTACGCGTGCGTGGATCAGGATCCCGACACCCACCCAGGCACCGCTGCCAACGTTAACGGCAACCTGCTGTATGTTGTAGAGGCTGTCTGTGGCCCATTGCCGTGTCCGGACTATGTTGACGGTTATGAAGTTACATGCGTTGTCTGTACAAAATAAATAGGGTTTTTGGTAAAAGGCTATTACATAATTTAAACCTTGGTCGTTGTTTCCAAGAGGGTAAGGTCAACTAATTAGTTCTAGCATCCTTCAGAAACGAACAGTAGCTTTTTCGTCCTTCCTACTCAGTTCTGAAATGTTTCATATCCATTATTAACTTGCATGTAGTGGTATGGTATCGCAGTAAAACAAAGGTTATGGCTCTGTAGAGGAATACTTTATTATGTTGTTCACTCTGTCTTCTTTCGATCAACATACGACTATTCATTATGTACCTGTAACTTTAATTACTAGCACTAGATGTACACTAGATATAGATTCGTCATTACAACAGTCTTTGAATTTAAGGTACTAGATTACTGACTTTTTATTTCTTTATATTTTTATTTATTTGTTCATTCTTTTCATTGGTGCTTTTTTCCCCATGCAAAGTCGACTATATTACGTTGAGATGGAATCCGGTGGAACCCTTGGGGAAAAATGAGCATGCGCAGGTTGCTATAAAGGGCATAAGGTAACAGAAAAGTCAATTAGCGGAGGCAGAAGGAAACAAAATATGGCATACATTGTATATTAGAAAAGTAGCTTATCAGAAAAACATAGCCATTATCCACTTACTGCATGTAAATAACAGGGCAGTGTATTTATCTCATTTCTGTTTAACACCATTCTCCGTAATGTTTCATTTATTTCAAAGCGGCCACATTATCTTCCGAGGAAAACCCATGAACATTTACAGCCTTCTGGCATACATTTCCACGCACGACAGGAGAGGAAGCCAGGCCCAGCTAGACTTCAGTACGCGACGACCACACTGCTGAGAAGCTCCTGCATCATTGTTCTGCACTAGCTTTAACGCGTCATCCGCTTAGTATTCCAAAGCAATTGAAAATTTTGTCAACAAATATAAATTGAGTGTTATTAAAAATATCTTTGTATGAAGCATTACAACCTTAAGGTGTTAAAACAAGAAGGGAACCAGTGATATCCAGACTCCAGTCTGCGATTTGATCTTTAGAAACCCGATCAACTAAGGCGAGAATACAACTGAACTTGAACGTCGTCAGTATCATTAAGTATTGCTGAAAGTCAGACGTTTTCTAATAGACTAACACTAGCTTTCCATACGCCGAATGTTAATCGAGCTTACGCAAAGCCCACCGTGCGTACGTCGACCGCCAGCTGTGCGCACGCTGAGCGCCAGTGTTGCGTACGCGGAAAGATAACCTGGCTTGCGACGAGCGTTTACCGTGCGTATTTCGAGTGCCAGTCGATCAGACGCTAAGCGCCAGTCGTGCTCATGCCCACGCATTATCAACCTCTTTGTTTGATTCATTAACAAATATTTGACATCTGTATTTCATTTGTTGGTCTTTCTTCTTCAGTCTTCACAACCCCTACACCCCCGAGCGGACATAAAGTGTTGGTGTAGTAAGTGTTATAAGTAGGTCAGATTTTGCTGCAAGGAGCAATGATAACACTTGATCAGAATGAGCAAACCACCCACAATAAACTGTTAACAGCATTAGACTAATACTTCCGGCTGCGAATTATAAAGGTGCACACCAATTCTTTGACATACATTGTATTTCAGAAAAGTGAATAGAGAAATTTACACATTGTCCGAATACTACATGGAAGTCCCTTCCCAACTTGTACATCAGTTTATTTCTTTGAATAGAAAATAAAAATGATAATAAAACAAAATAACACCAATGGGGGAACCCACGACCATCCGCAGGTTCCTGGCACACCTTCCCTCGTATGGCCGGACAGGAAGCCAGCATGAGCTGGTCTTGAACTCACAGTGACCCCATTGGTGGAAGGCTTCGGGTTGTACTTAAAAATGGCGAAAACTCGTGACTAACTTGCTAAATGTAGATAGTTTAACCCATGTACTCCGCCCTCCCAATAAGGCAGCATCTTGTTAAAAATAAAAATCAACAACAAACAAAACGCAACAGTGCATTTATAACAAACAAACATATATAAATGTGTGAGATTTGACTACGGCGTTGGTGTAGTAAATGTTACGAGTAGGCTAGTTTTTGCTGCAAGCAGCTACAATAACACTTGAGCAGAATTAGTAATCAAGCCACATGAAACTGTTTGGACTGCTCAGTGTAAACTTCTAAGTGGTAATTATAAATATGCCTTCGCAATTCCACGGTTTAAAATGTAATACTTAACAAATGGAAATCTAATTAGGGTTTCCGATGTGCCAATGGAATTTCGCAGATATCTGTTTGTTTCCGACGAGCTGTAACAAGTGTATAGGTACCACTATCGGAGAGGAAATTTGATAAACAAATGCTTTATTCAGCTCTCACACAGCCATCGGCCTTACACAAGATCAAACACAGAAACTCGAACACGCTCAACAAATTCAATCCATATATTTGAACAAAATGGACAAATAGCACAACTGACAACAGCATACGAAACGATAAAGATAATTAGAAAAATATGTATATATATTGTTTCTTACTGGTGACAGCGTCCCAATCCGAATGGATTATTCCGGCTTCCAAAGGCAAGTCAGTGTACGTAAATACAGAATCCACAGTTCTCGGGAATTCACAAATCGAAGGATGACATTCCTGCAGGGACGGGCAGCGTAGGGCACGGTACACCTACTATGGTTTATATCCAACTCCGCGGAAAGGTGCAACTTTCTTGGGCAGGCTGGTTGACAATAGCTTCCGCTACGTACGAAACTGGAGTTCAAAATGACAAAATTATCGAATGGTATGAAAAGCGATATGTCTAAATCCCATAAAATCCTTCTAAATGAACCAGAGTAAATATGATTGCTCTCACATCAACTTGAGTAAGAAACTGTTGTCGAGTGGATATAAGTAAAATGACTGCTCACAAGTGGACATATCTAAAATGACTGAGAGCTTAACAACTCCGTCGCTCATATTTATAAGCTAACGTGAAGAAAATTCTGGATGGTTTTTTCCTAAACATGCTTATAATACGGGTACATTTTTCTAGAATATACGCTCTATGTATAATGACACGAACCTCATGAACACAAAAGCCTCGAGAACACGCGAATAAATTCCAGCGCAGGTTATCACTTCCACAAAGAAAAATAACAACCAAAGAAAAAAATATAATTGAATGTTCCAAAGACGGGGTTCTTAACACAAACATGTCACCAGTACCACAGCTGTAATGTTTCGTGCCTCGAGGAAGAACCCAGACAAAACCTTCTCCTTTTGCCGTGTTAACCTCATCAGGAAGCAAGAACTGGATTCTAGCTTGCAACTTTCACTGGATGTGAGCTGAATCCAGAGTAATATAAATATCTCAAATTAAAAGGGAGACAACTTGCAGGTTTACAGGGAACTGTTGCTCCAGCGCATGCTCAGACATGACATTACCAGGGAAACTTTCCTATGGATGTGAACCTGCTGTGCTGCCATCACTTAGAGAAAATGACTTCCATCGTTGGTTTAGGCTTTGTGACCGTTGCTGTACTTGGAGTGTTTCAGGTTTGTTTCTTCCCTCTGAAGCCCCACATGCATGTGTCCCCTTATTTTAAAGTGAGTTAGCTCTGATGTGAAATGCTAACACAAGCTGTACATGTTTTTTTGTAATTCGATCCTCACGCCCTTAAATTCGTGCCGCTGTAATATGTTATATGGTAATGTCCTATTGTTTCTGTCAGATCGCCGTCACCAAGGATATCGACCAGACGTCTCTCAAGGGTACAGGTAAGGAATGGACCAACGTGTAGTGTAACAGTGATGAACGTGGCAGTGTGGGCTCTGTAAAACCAGCCATTGTATCTACTATCACGAGAAGGCTGTTATATAGGCGGATATCACGACTCTACATGCTACAAGTCTATATGCCAGAGTGCTCTCACTGCAGTCTAACTCAGCGAAGTTCAGTCTACCTCATATTAACGCACAAAACCGCATTTCCGTTTAAGCAGGACGTTAATTGTTACTGGCGTCACAAGCCGGATATATATCAATTTACAGAACAATACTACAGATAACTTATACGTGTATTCTACTGAACAGAAATGTTCATCTCTGAAACACTGCAGACCAACCATACTCTTGTGAACATGCATTATCGCCCGTGTAACATAACACAGTGTGTTCTCTTCTGACATGTTCAAACAGCCATCTTAATTTCACCTCAACACCATTTGTTTCATTTTATAGGCATTTTGCATGTAAATAAGCATTGATTACACTCGATCGCCTTGTGGCCTTTCGTTAGAGCATCCGTCTCGGGGTCTAGAGATCAGGGACCAAACCTGAGACTTTTAAATGGTATTTGCTGCTGCCTCGCTTCGCCTTCACAACTGAAAGGCTAGAGCAAAGAAACAGGACTGGTCGGTCCAGTGTCAGTATAATGTGACCAACTGGGGTGTCATGTGTGGTGCCTTTGACATGATGTTCCAGTGGTGGGAGCACTTTTACGACATGGACTCGTCCTGCCACAAAAAGTCACTATATACATTCCATATCGCTGTGAGTTCAAGCCCGGTTCATGCTGGCATTCTCTCCGGCCGCCACGTAGGAAGGTCTGCCATCAGCCTTCAGATTGTCGTATAAGTAAAATATTCTTGAGTACCGCGTAAAACACCAAGCAAACAGGTTATTAAATATATACATTCTAAGGACTCCTCGTCGTCATATGACTGAGCAATTGTTGCGTAAGACGTTAAACTCAAACACACATATATATACTTACTTGTTCACTCACTGTTTCCGAGTAGTTACCTCCCTTGAGCAGTAAATACAGTAAAAGATTTATCCCCAATTTGTCGTTAAGCTCCTTATGTGTGTCAGCTTTAGATCTTTCTCCTTCAGGATGTTGTAGAGATCATTGTGGACTTCCTGGCCGGGATGGACGAGACGGACGGGACGGAATTCAGGGGCCCTACGGACCACCTGGACCCCCGGGGGAGAAGGGGCCTCCCGTAAGTGTTTAGAAAATTAAACAATAACATACAGGGATAACTATTGGCCCGCACTCATTTTAATTTAACAGGAAATTGCCTCGTGAGGATGTCAACACTACTTTCACATGTGTCACCATTATCCTCACGTCCTGGCTAAAGAAAGATGGTGAACCTGATATTTATATGCTGTGATTGGGTATCATTCTGGTGACGCCTCCAATACAGCCGCACTGATACACTTGTCCTTTCTATAATGAACACATTGAGTGGATGAAAATTCGCACTGACATCACGATTTTACTGATTTCAAATGGCAACCATCAGGCGAGTTTCAGTGATGTAAAAGTGATGTTTTTCGTCTCCTTTTCTTTTCCTTTTCCATTACCACTGCTCATATAATTTAGGTACATACAAATTACATTTCCAAAACCAGCTACACCATGGACATTTTATGATACCGTCTGGGAAAACCCTTAAGTGTCCACGGAAATATCAATATCTGTTGTTTATAGTCAAATTATTGTTTCATAGGGACAGTCCTTGATCATGGAATCCAATCTACAAAACATTATCAACATCTTAACAGAGAAGATGGCTGTCATGATCTCCCGGGAGGTTCAGCTGATGCGCTCTGTAAACCAACTGGGGCAGGATACGGAAGTAGAGGGAAGGGCTCGTTCTGGCTCATCCTCCAGAGAAAACACCCAGCATACTGGCATAGGTGAGACTACTTGTAATACATCAACACCGGAGATACATGAAGACACAAGACAGATTGGCGCAGGTCAGTATGTCTGTATTAAATCAGCACCACACTTACAGCGAGACACATAACAGCCCAGGCGTACGTGTCTCTCTATAATACATCAACACTAGGGTTAAAACAAGACATAAAACAGACTGTCCTGGGTGAGTCTCTCTGTATGACACCAATATTAGGGTTACGACCAGACTCAAATCAGATCGCCCAAGGTGAGTTTGTCTGTGATACACCCGCAACAGAGTTAAAGTCAAACACACAGAAGGCTTATCTAACTCAGCCTGTATGTGATACATCACTAGCAAAGTTACACCGAGCTCTGAGATCGCTTCGCCATGTTCTCCCCACCACATTAACCGCCCGAAATCGTTACATTCGCTGAACTGGGACTCGGTCTTGCCGTCTGCGTTGTCGTGAAAATGTCAAAGCTGTACGGGTACAAAACAATTCGAACGTGATCCTTAAGTAAATTGGAATGCGTGAGTTATCAGTTTAAAGGAACTGTAAGGAAAATTACGTTGGGATAAAACAAATGTTATCGACACATGCACAAGGACAGCATTTCAACTTTGTAATCGGCTATTTTTTAAATCATGCGACACCGTACCGAGGCGGAAAAGACTGCTCTCCCCAGACTTAATATCACCTACCTTCTTCACTTTGATTGCTTATACATGTTGTCACATCCACTCATTATCATCAATATTTAAAAAAGTTTAAAGTTAAAACTCCGGGGAAAATTTCCATATATATCACAACCCACCTACATCCTTAAAGTTTTCACAAGATTAAAACACAGAAAAAAAGGCTTTACAGAAACTCTTTCCAGAAAGTACTGATATACCTCAATCCACAGGGACCCTTCCCATCTGTAACACAGAAAATCATTGCAATCATACAATGTGGACACAAAGTA
The DNA here is from genome assembly GCA_016165875.1 of Acanthopleura granulata. Classification (NCBI taxonomy): domain Eukaryota; kingdom Metazoa; phylum Mollusca; class Polyplacophora; order Chitonida; family Chitonidae; genus Acanthopleura; species Acanthopleura granulata. Next base: position 21,996,874 of record JABBOT010000007.1, read on the forward strand.
TATCGGTTCACAAATTTAATTACAGCTGTCCCCACACAGACAAACAATACTCATACTTTAGTCAGAATAAAAATGTTTAATATTGTATCTCCATTTGTGTATCCCCGGCCCCACCACCTTTGTACAATACACTGCTTTTATTTAAAAGGCTATTTTCCAGTTTGGACAAAAGAACATCGCTACTACTGTTTAACGGATTGTTTAGGTGCGGACAACCACCGCACTGATATACTCTGCCAAGTTGTTGAAAAATGCACTTTGCCTACATTAAATTTAAATTAAATCCATTTTCGCATTTTTTCAGCCGGTGCAGTCTACACTCGTTGGGGAAGGAAGACTTGTCCAAACCATTCCTCCACTTTATACCAAGGTACGCAGATGTCCCGGCTCAATTGTCTGACTCATGAAACCAACCACATCTGGCAATCAAAGACAACAGACTCTTGTTTTGATCAATAGTCTTTTATCACGGATATCATAAAAGAAACTTAGGTATCCCGCCTTCATTATTTTTACTAAATAAAAAGTGTTAAGATGAAATGAATGTTAAGATTAAAACGATTATTTCATTGAAAACTTAAAGAACCAGTCATAAAGTAATCCACTGTCTTATTCACAATGTTGTAATGGCAAGATGGTGTTACCAGCAAAAGGGCAACGATGCCAACCATTTATCTGTTGTGATTACAAGACTAATTGTAAGGTTACATTTCCAGCACAACAGCTGGGGTGCAAATCATACCTATTTGATCATTAGAGGGTGACTGGCATTGTCAGACTACCAGCACAAGGCTAGCGGTGTCAACCAGTTGTGTCTTATAATTACAGTGTTAATGACATGTTTACATGTCGAGTACACGGACAGCGGTCCCAACCATTTATGTCTCATCATCAGTGGGTAAACGTGGCGTCACATTACTAACATAACGGTAGCTTTCCCAGCCATTTGTGTTTTATCATTACACGGTTACAGAGTAAAATTATCATAACAGGGCCATCTGTGCAAAGCATTTGTGTCTTATCATTACAGGGTTGATGGCAGGGTCACATTACGAACACAAGGGCAGCGGTGCCAACCATTTGTGCCTGCCTTTAAATCCTCAATGGAACAAGACTTTTGCCGGACACCAATCCAAGGCTTACCTGTATGGATCAGAGTTCGAACTTTATGCTACCAATCCGATCTTCCGCCAGACTAACTCCAACGGCGCTTTCTTCGACGACAGGGATATCCAGTGTGCTGTCTGCTACACGCCGGGCAGACCCAGTCACGTTATGATCCCTGCCCGTCTGGAGTGTCCAGCCGGATGGACCGTGGAGTACTTGGGGTTTCTCATGGCTGCACACCACACGCACCAAAAGTCTGACTACGTCTGTGTGGATCAGGATCCCGATACCCATCCGGCAACCGCTGCCAACGTTAACGCCCATCTGCTGTATGTTGTAGAGGCTGTCTGTGGCCCATTGCCGTGTCCAGACTATGTTGACGGTTATGAAGTTACATGTGTTGTCTGTACAAAATAAGTAGCGTTTTCCATGAAAAACTGCTAAATATTTTACACTTTTTTCACTGTTTCCAAAAATACAATACCCCGTAATTAGTGTTGACATCTTCCAGAAAAAAACATTGGCTTTTTCGTCCTACCTGATCAGTTTTGAAATGTTTCATACGTATCTTGAACTTGCAGGCAGTCCTATGACATCGCAGTAAAACAAAAGTTATGGGCTGTACATTTCTTCACCGTTTCTTCTGAATATATGACTATGCATTATGTACCTGTAATTTCAATTACTAGCATCATATGTACATATATATATACTATTGACAATGACTCCAGCCTTTGGGTTTGGCTATAAAGTGCTAAATTACTGACTATGTAATTATTTATATTTTTCTTTATTTGTTTCTTTATTTCATTGATGTTTTTCGGCATGCAGAAAAATATTTCACTTATATAAAGTCGGCTGCATTATGTTGGGAAGGAATCTTACGAAACCAACAAGCATGCAATGATTGCTACAACAAGCATGCGCACCTTGCCATCAAGAGCATAATTTAACAGAAAAGGTAATTAAGGGAGACTGAAGTTTAACAATGACATACCTTGTATTTCAGAAAATCAGCTTATCGGAAAAATAAAGTCACTGTCCACTTCGTGGATGTTAAAGACCACAGCAGTGTATTTAGTTTATTTGTCAGTTACACCCTACTCAAAAATATTTCAATTGTTCCAAAGCGGCCACCATTATGTTGGGAGGAAAACCCATGAATACTAGCAGGTTTCTGGCAGACAATCCGATGTACGACAGCAGGCGAAGCCAATCCAAGCTAGACTTGAACTCAAGACGACCACACTGCTGAGAGGCTCCTGGATTATTGTTCTGCACTAGCACGCCATCAACGAGGTCAGGGAGATCACGTAGTTGTAAATAAAAATAGCTTAGCATTCCAAAGCAATGACAAATTTCGTCACCATAGCTGGTATGGATATTGAGTGCTTTTACTAACATTTCTCTTTGAAACATTAAAAGTTAAGGTGTTAAAACAAGATTCCAGTCCTCGAGAATACAAATGAAGATGAACGTCGTCAGTATCATTAAGTATTGATGAAAATCAAACGTAGTCTAATAGACTAACACTAGCCGTGCATACGCCGAGTGCTACTCGCGCTTACGCAGAACCCACCTTGCGTGCATGGACAGCCAGCTGTGCGTACGCTAAGCACCAGGGTTGCCCGCACCGAAAGATAGCCCGGTCCACGGAGAGCGTTAGCCGTGTGTACTTCGAATGCCAGTCGATCAGACCTTAAGCGCCAGCCGTACTTATGGTTACTTATTATCAACATTATCGTTTGATTCACTAACAACTACTGAAAACCTGTATTTGTCTTTAAGACATCAACACTACAGTTAAAACAAGACCTGAAATAGTCTTGCCTTGGTGAGACTGTATGAAATTCATCACCAGCGCAGTTACAACAAGCTATAATGTCGGTTGTCTATGTTCTCAGGACAGTTTTGACTTGCGCTCTACGTGCCAGTCCCATTTCAGTGAATTGTGAAGTTATGCTGTTATTACGTTCTTATAACAAGATGTCAACAGCGCAGTTACAACAAGCTATAATGTCGGTTGTCTATGTTCCCAGGACAATTTGGGATTCCGCTCTACGTGCCAGTCCCATTTCTGTGAATTGTGAAGTTATGCTGTTATTATTTTCTCGTAATAAGATGACATAAATTCAGAAATATTTCAGATTATGGCAAAACCTTTCTCGTCGCGACACTTTCAGGACAGCGCCTGCAACATGGCCCATTCCCAGGTTCCTTAATCAAAAAGTACAGATCTGGATTTTTGAAAGCTTAACTGAATAGTATAAAACAGATTTCTCTTCTAAATTATACCAAGGCATGAAGGAAACTCACCGGGCTGAATCTACAACTGGCACAGCAACTGTTAAGTTACGCAAAGTCACAAAAACAAAGTGGTCTCGATCAATCCATAACATGAAGAGTGGAAAACAAACTTCAAGCTGTTCTGTAAATTTACCATCGAAATAATCTTACAATCAAAAGGACAGTAGAGAAAAATCGAAATCATGGGGGTTGGGGAGGGAATAAGCTAAAAATATGAAGTAATAGAGGGCCTCATCTGTACACTAAACATACTCTGATTCCGAAAGCTTAGCCCGGACCAAGACACAAAACACATGGCTTTACACGAACCTTTCACAGAAAGCATTCACACATCTCATACCATAATGAAGCCCTTAAGATCTGCCAGCTTATGGAGAGAAAACACTCAGAATCATACCACTCTCAGCAAAGTTCTCACAAGCTTCTCAAAGACCCACACCAAGTTCTTGGACGCCAATACATCAGTTCCAGTACAGCCACCACAGTATGCACATTTTAACCTGGTACAAAGCTCTTCACATAGTGTAACATTTGTTTGTTCTGTTTTTTAATAACATTATTTTGCTGCCGTGCAAGCTGGTAATGTAACTGCTGCTCAGCTGACTACTTCAAGAGTTACAAGACCCTGGACCTCCTCCGAATCAAAAGCTTGCCACTTTACTGTGAAATGAGCATCGCCCGTGTCACGTTATGAGTACAAAGACCCACCACATATTTATCTCCCATTTTTTTCAGCTGGTGCACTCAGTCCACGATGGGGAAGCAAAAGCTTTCCAAGTCATTCTACCACTTTATACTAAGGTGCGCAATAACTCCGCTAAGCTATTTGACTAAAAGTAGCCGATATCACTAAAAAGCAACAAGGCCTTATTTCAGTAGAATTTATTTTATTACACCAAAAGAGGCATCCATGGTTGTCGCACCAACGCACCGTTATCCCTTTGTGCCTCTCACCAATGTGGTCGCTGTAAATTCAAGTCCAGCTCATGCTGGCTTTCTCTCCAGCCGTACTTGTGAAGGTTCGACAGCAACCTTTGGATGGTCGTCGGTTTTCCCCAGTTCCTGCCCGGTCCCCCCACCCCACCATCCCTCATAATGATGGCGGCCGTCCTATAAGTCAAATATTCTTGACTACGGCATAAAACACCAATAAAATAAACAAATACATGAATCAATTACACTTAAATATTTAGGATTGATTAGAGGTATCCCACCACCAATGTTTAGCTAAACTTAGACAAAGGCGTTAAACTGAAATGATCTTCAAATGTAGAAAATGATATGTTCTGCCGGCCCCAAAGAACCTATGTCATTAGAAGATAAATACGTGGATAACATTACAAGAACAGTGTCTTTGTGTCTTTTCATTGTATGGCCTAGCCATTGCACATGTACAAAGTTGTTACACATTGAAACAATATGGACAGAAGTTCCAACCATTTGTGGCTTATCACTCAAGAGTTAATGGCACCACAAGGGGTTGTGCTGTAAGCCATTTGTGTAGTATAGTTACAGATTTAATGGCAGGGTCACATTACCAACACAAGGGCAGCTGTTCCAACCATTTGTGTCTGCCTTTAAATCCTCAATGGAACAAGACGTTTGCCGGACACCAATCCAAGGCTTATTTGTATGGATCAGAGTTCCAAGTTTACAACAGCAATCCGGCTTTCCCGCCGTGCGGACGCAAACCGCCAGTCGTGGGTATCCTGAGCGCCAGAGTTGCGTGCGCTGAAATATAGCCGGGAGTGTGAGGAGCGTCAGCCGTGCGTACTTTGATTGTAACTCGTTCATACGCTAAGCGCCCGCCGTGCTTATGCTGCGTGCAAACACTTGACATCTGTATTTCTTTCCTTGGACTTTCTCTTAGATTCGCCGTAGCGCCTATATCTTTCAATTCTGCACGAGCGGACAGGAAGTGTTGGTAATCCTAATCACCATACTCCGTGACAAAAAGTTTACGAGGGTCACAAAAGAAAGAATACGTAAATTCGTTATAAAATGCAACGATCTGAGTGTTTTTATACTCGCGGTAGACAACAACACTTGTAGTCCACCATAACTGTGTGTGTATTTGTACTTGTCATCTGCGAAACTTCGTCAGCAACTTGACATATGTATACTCACACGCAAAAGAAATGCAAACGGAGTACAAAGTATGATTGTTATTTATTTACAGCAATAAAGAACAGAATTACAAATAGGGTAATACGGAAAAACATTGACTGAAGACATTTTAATGGACCCAAACACATCTTTATGTTTTAAGGTTAAGGTGTCACACATGTTCGGGTCAATACCCAATATATCAGTTAATATCTAGAGTGACCAATATTAGTACTGATTACTGCCACACTCCTGTACATTGAGTGGATCATACGACTTGTGAACGCCCTAAGAACCTTCCTGCACACATCCAGAGCAGCTGTGCGTAGTTCACGGGCAGTTGTACTGACTGGTATCACCTCGGGCCGAAGCCTTTGAACCTCATCCCACAAGTGTTCGATGGGCTTCAGATAAGGGCTGAGACTTGGTAACGGTAGAACACGGATGTTGTGCTGTTGGACGAAGGCCATGGTAACTCAGGCAACGTGAGGATGAGCATTGTCCTGCTGCAAAATGAGGTGATGATGATGTGCGAAAAATGGAATGACATGAGGTTTTATCACTTGCTCGATGTAACGCTGAGCAGTGACGCAGTGACCAAAATTCTGGCAGCACATGGGTTCAAGAATAACATTAAGTCCAATCCCAGACCATATTATGACGCAATGTTCACCCCATGGGTCCGTTTCCCAAACATTTCTGTTGGCGAAAACGTTCACCGCGACACCGCCAAAGTCATATTCGCCCGTCTGCATGAGAGACACAAAAGCGACTTTCGTAAGGGAAGACGACACGTCTCAACTCACCAGGACGCCAATTCTGATGACCCTGTGGCCACTGATGTAGTCCTTGTCGAGGCGTTGGATTGAGAACAGCACGACTTGCTGGTCGACGACATCTGAGGTTGTTGGAACGGAGGCGTCGGATCAGAGGGTCACGGCTTTTGCTTCCATTATGCGTTCCATTGGTCTCTCGAGCAGTTGGACTTGCAGTTAGGAACGGATCTCGATGGTGGTAACGGATAATCTGCCGATCTTGTCGAGGTGTGGAGACCATGGGACGACCAATCCGAGGAAGGTCATCTGTGGTCTGTGTGGCATTGTATCCATGCTGGAGACGGTAAATTGTGGTTATGTATATGTTGAAAGGATGGACAACTTCTTGAACAGACTCTCCACCTTCCAAACGTCCAATTGCCTGGTTTATCTAAACTTGAGGCATTGTTGAACAAGAAGTGGTAGGCCCAATATTTGCCACAGTTTTATACCCACTAATGTTCGTGACAATTCCTTCATGTTCGTTTTCACAAGAAATGTGTGCATGATGCTCATATATTCATTGAGCTGGTGCCTTTTGGCATTCATTAATTTCAGTGCTTTAACACGGCGTTTTCAAAATGCAAATCAAAATATTGGTAACATCATCATGCTTCTCTGCATGCTAAAACTCCCATCAATTTATGGTTCTCAATTTGTTTCTTCTTTGGATAAAACAACTTCCGTTATACATATGTTCTCCGTTGTTCTTAGCCCCAAGAAATCACTGTCATCCTAATTAGGTAAAATCTTCCTGAAAATAAAAAACAACAAAAAGCAGAACAATGTATTTATAACAGACGAACATATGTAGCTATATGAGATTTTTACGGTGAGGGGCAACGATAATACTTGAGCAGAATTAGCAAACCAGCCACATTAATCTGTTTGGACAGGTATCTGTGAACTTCTCCCTGGTAATTATAAACTTATATTCCATTTCCACACTTCTAAATGTAATACTAAATAAGTAGAAGCCTAAATACAGTTTCGGATGTGGCATTGAGATTTAGTAGTCTATCTGTTTTTTCCGCTGAATTAAAGCAAACATGTCACCAGAACAACAGCTATAATTTTCCATGGCTGGATAGAGAACCCGGATAAAACCGCCACCTGCACCTGAACGTCATGAATTAAAAACTAAGCAGCAGGAACTACATTTCAACTTGAACCTTTTCTATGGATTTGAGGTGCATCCACAGAATAGTATCTTATATAGAAAGGCAGACAACTCTATTTACGTTGTATGATAGACAGAATGGTCAGGTCGCTCCAGCGCATGCTCAGACCTGACAATATCAGCAAGACTTTCTGATGTAAGGCTGCTGTTCCGCCATCACTTAGAGAAAATGACTTCCGTCGTTGGTTTAGACTTTATGATCGCCGCGGTGCTTGGAGTGTTTCAGGTTTGTCGCTTTATTCGAAAACTACGTATATGTGTCACCTAATCTTAAAGTGCATTGGCTCCGCTGAGAAAGGCTAACACAAGCTCTACAATCTTTTGTACTTCGGTCATTTTGCTTTTAAATTCGTTCCCCCTACCATAATACCGGTGGAGCAAGACGCCAACCTGGAGGGGCTAGCCGAATATATCTGTAATACATCAACAACTACATTTCCACCAAGACACGAATCACACTGGCCTGTAATACCGATGCTTCAACACTACAGTTACAGCAAGACACAAACCAGGCTGGCCTACGCGAGTGAGTCTGTTTGTAATACATCAACACTAGAGTTACAGCAGGGAACAAAAGATAGTGGCCTACATGAGTCTGTCTATAGGACCATTACATCAACACTACAGTTACAACAAGACAAAAAACAAGAGCCTGGTCTGGATGTGTCTATATGTAATAGAGCTATATCAAAAATAGAGTTACCACAACACACAAACCAGACTAGTCTAGGTGAGTCTGTATATATTACCTGTACATCAGCCTACATTTACAGCAAGACAGAAACCAGGCCGGCCTAGGTGAGTTTGTATGTGTTATCTGTACATCAGCTTAGAGTTACAACAAAACACAAACCAGGCCGGTGAGCCTGTAATACTGGAGGACTGGAATTACCACAAGACACAAACCTAGCTGTCCCAGGTGAGTCTGTCACCTCAACACTGTAGTCAAAGCCAAGAACGCCGGCCTCTGGGAATTAGAGGGAGTCAGTCAGACATCTATAATACGCACAGCAGTTTGGTCTAGGTACGCCTGACTGAAACACAATTACAGCGTAGTTACGACAAGACACAGAACACATGGGTATATGTAAGTCTCCATGTAATATATCAACAATGGCATTGAAACACAACAGGATATGAAACACAAAAGCTTTGGTGAATTTCTGTGTTATACGCGACAAGAGACAGGGTCCCGACAAGAGACAAAACAGACTGGATTCTGTGTCTGTCTGTAAGACATGAATACTAGGGTTACAGGAACACAAAATCAAACTGACCTGGGTGAATTTGTCTCTAAGACATCAACAGGGGAGTTACAACAAGACATAAAACAGACTGGCCTAAGTGAGACTGTATAAAATTCATCAACAGGGGAGTTATATCTGGCTGTAATGTGGGTTGGCTATGTTCCTAGGTCAGTTTGGCTTGCGGTCCACGTGCCATATCCATTTCTGTGAATTGTGATGTTATACTGTTATCATTTCTTCACCATAAGATGATCTGAACTCAGAAATATTTCAGGTCATGGGAAAACCGTTCTCGTCCTGTACAAATTTGGCACTTTGAGGGCAGCGCCGGAGACATTGACAGGTTACTTAATGAAAGAGTACAGATCTCTATTACTGAATGTTGTTGTCAAATGCTGTTGAGTTACACAAAGTGACACAAAACACAGTGGCCTCGATCAATTCCTTCCCACATGAACAGCCAAAACAAACTTCAAGCTCTTCTCTAAATTTTCCATCGAAATAATCTTAAAATCAAAACGACACGAGAGAGAAATCGAAATCACATGGGTCGTGGAGAGAATAACCTAAAAATATGAAGTACTAAAAGTCCTCAGCTGTACACAAAACATATTCTGACTCCGAAAGCTTAGTCCGGACCAACACACAAAACACATGGCTTTACACAAACCATTCACAGAAAGGATTCACACATCTCATACCATAATAAAATCCTTCAGATCTCTCACACTATGGACAGAAAACACTCAGCATCATACCACTCCCAGCACAAAGTTCTCACAAGGTTCTCAAAGACCTTTTTTAGCACGCCATTACATCAGTTCCAGTACAGCCATCACAGTAAGCACATTTTATCCTGGTAGAAAGCTCTTTACATAGTTAGTGTAACATTTGTTTCTTACACAATGTTCTGTTTTTTAATAACATTATTTTTCAGCCGGGTAAGCTGTTAATGTAACTGCTACTCAGCTGAATACTTCAAGAATTACGAGACCCGGACCTCCTCCGAGTCAAAAGTTTGCCACTTTACTGTAAAATGAGCTTCGTCTGTGTCACGTTATAAGTACAAAGGCCCACCACATATTTTTTCTGTCATTTTTTTCAGCTGGTGCAGTCTATACACGGTGGGGAAGCCAAACCTGTCCAAGTCATTCTACCACTTTATACCAAGGTACGCAATAACTCCGCTAAGCTAGTTGACTAAAAATAGCTGATATCACTAAAAAGCAACAAGGCCTTATTTCAGTAAAATTTATTTTATTACACCAAAAGAGGCATCCATGGTTGTCGCACCAACGCACCGTTATCCCTTTGTGCCTCTCACCAATGTGGTCGCTGTAAATTAAAATCCAGATCTTGCTGGCTTTCTCTCCAGCCGTACTTGGGGTGGTTCGCTAGCAACCTGCAGATTGTGGCAGGTTTCCCTAAGGCTCTGCCCGGTTTCCCCCCCCCCCCCCATCCTATTGCTGGCGGCCGTCCTATAAGTGAAATATTCTTGACTAGGGCGAAAAACACCAATAAAATAAACATATACATAAATCAATTACACTTAAATGTTTAGAAGTGATTAGAGATATCCCAACACCAATGTTTACCGAAACTGAGACAAAGGCGTTAAACTGAAATGATCTTCAAATGTAAAAAAGAATATGTTCTCCAGGCCCCAAACAGCCTATGTCATTAGAATATAAATACCAGGGTGACATAATAAGAAAAGCGGTACAAACCATTTGTGTCTTATCATTGTATGGCTTAGACATTGCACATCTACAAAGGTGTTACACATTGAAACAATATGGGCAGAAGTTCCAAAGATTTTTGATTTATCACTCAAGAGTTAATGGCACCACAAGGGGTTGTGCTGTAAACCATTTGGGTACTCTCGTTACAGGTTTAATGGCAGGGTTACATTACCAACACAAGGGCAGCGGTGCCAACCATTTGTGTCTGCCTTTAAATCCTCAATGGAACAAGACTTTTGCCGGACACCAATCCAAGGCTTACTTGTATGAATCAGAGTTCCAACTTTACGAGAGCAATCCGGTATTCCGTCAGAGGAACTCCAACGGCGCTTTTTTTGTTGACAGGGACATACAGTGTGCCGTCCGCTACACGCCGGGCAGACCCACTCACGTTATGATTCCAGCTCGTCAGGAGTGTCCAGCCGGATGGACCGTGGAGTACTTGTGGTTTCTCATGGCTGCTCACCACACACACCGTAAATCTGAGTACGCGTGCGTGGATCAGGATCCCGACACCCACCCAGGCACCGCTGCCAACGTTAACGGCCATCTGCTGTATGTTGTAGAGGCTGTCTGTGGCAGATTGCCGTGTCCAGACTATCTTGACGGTTATGAAGTTACATGTGTTGTCTGTACAAAATAAATAGGGTTTTTAGTAAAAGGCTATTACATATTTTAAACCTTGGTCGTTGTTTCAAAGATTGTAAGGTCACCTAATTAGTTCTAGCATCCTTCAGAAACGAACAGTATCTTTTTCGTCCTTCCTGATCAGTTCTGAAATGTTTCATGTGCATTATTAACTTCTAGGTAGTGGTATGGTATCGCAGTAAAACAAAGGTTATGGCCCTGTAGAGGAATACTTCTTTAGATCAACATAAGACTATTCATCACGTACCTGTAACTTTAATTACTAGCACTAGATGTACTTATATACATGCTATTTATGATTACAACAGTCTTTGAATTTAAGGCACTAGATTACTGACTGTTTATATATTTATATTTTTTTTAAATCGTTTATTTCTTTTTTTGATTGGTGCTTTTTTACCCATACAACGTCGGTTATATTGGGTTGAGATGGAATCCGGTGGAACCCTTGGGGAAAAATGAGCATGCGCAGGGTGGTACAGAGGGCATAAGGTAACAGAAAAGTCAATTAGCGGAGACAGAAGGAAACAAAATATGGCATACATTGTATAGTAGAAAAGTAGCTTATCAGAAAAACATAGCCATTATCCACTTACTGCATGTAAATAACACAGCAGTGTATTTATCTCATTTCTGTTTAACACCATACTCAGTAATGTTTCACTTATTCCAAAGCGGCCACATTATCTTCGGAGTAAAACACATGAGCGTTTGCAGCCTTCTGGCATACATTCCCACGCACGACAAGAGAGGACGCCAGTCCCAGCTAGACTTCAGTCCGCGACGACCACACTGCTGAGAAGCTCCTGCATCATTGTTCTGCACTAGCACGCCATCAACGAGGCCAGGGAGACCACGGACTTGTAAATAAAAATACCTTTAAAGCGTCATCCGCTTAGTATTCCAAAGCAATGACAAATTTCCTCACCATGGTAGGTATGCATATTGAGCGGTTTTAATAGCATTTTCCTTTGAAACATTAAAAAGGTAAGGTGTTAAGACAAGAAGGGAACCAGTGATATCAAGACTCCAGTCTGCGATTTGATCTTTAGAAACCCGATCGACTGAGGCGAGAATACCACTGAACATGAACGTCGTCAGTATCATTAAGTATTGCTGAAAGTCAGACGTATTCTAATAGCCTAACACTAGCTTTCCATACGCCGAATGTTAGTCGAACTTACGCAAAGCCCACCGTGCGTACGTCGACCGCCAGCTGTGCGCACGTTAAGCGCCGGGGTTGCTTACGCGGAAAGATCACCTGGCTTGCGACGAGCGTTTACCGTGCGTACTTCGAGTGCCAGTCGATCAGACGTTAAGCGCCAGCCGTGCTTATGCTTACACATTATCAACCTTATTGTTTGATTCATAAACAAATACTTGAAATCTCTATTTCATTTGTTGGTCTTTCTTCTTCAGTCGTCACAGCCCCTACACCCCGAGCGGACATGAAGTGTTGGTGTGGTAATTGCTATAAGTAGGTCAGTTTTTGCTGCGAGGAGCAATGATAACACTTGAGTAGAATGAGCAAACCAGCGTGTACACCAATTCTTTGACATACATTGTATTTCAGAAAAGTGAATACAGAAATATACCCATTGTCCGAACACTACATGTAAGTCCCTCGACAACTTGTACATGAGTTTATTTCTTTGATTGGTGTCTTAAACCGTACTCATACACATTTCACTTGTTCCACGGGGGCCAGCATTATGTTGCTATAAACAAATAAAATAATAATAATACTAAAACAAAATAATACCAATGGGGGAACCCACGACCATCCGCAGGTTCCTGGCACACCTTCCCTCGTATGGCCGGACAGGAAGCCAGCATGAGCTGGTCTTGAACTTACAGTGACCACATTGGTGGGAGGCTTCGGGTTGTACTTAAAAATGGCGAAAACTCGTGACTAACTTTCTAAATGTAGGTAGTTTAACCCATGTACTCCACCCTCCCAATAAGGCAGCATCTTCCTAAAGATAAAAACCAACAACAAACAAAACGCGACAGTGCATTTTTAACAAACAAACATATATAAATGTGTAAGATTTGACTACGGCGTTGGTGTAGTAAATGTTACGAGTAGGTTAGTTTCTGCTGCAAGCAGCTACAATAACACTTGAGCAGAATTAGTAACCCAGCCACATCAAACTGTTTGCACTTATCAATGTAAATTTCTCAGTGGTAATTATAAACTTGCCTTCGCAATTGCAAGGTTTAAAATGTAATACTCAACTAATGGAAGCCTAAATAGGGCTTCCGATGTGACAATGGAATTTGGGAGATATCTGTTTGTTTCCGCCGAACTGTAACAAGTGTATAGGTACCACTATCGGAGAGGAAAATAGTACAACTGACAATAACATCCGAAACGATAAAGATAATTAGAAAAATATGTATATATACTGTTTCTTACTGGTGACAGCGTACAACTATCGGAGAGGAAAATTGATAAACAAATGCTTTATTCAGCTCTCACACTTAAATCGACCTTACACAAGATCAAACAAAGGAACGCGAAGAGGCTCGACTAAATTCAGTCCATATACTTGAACAAAATGAACAAATAGTACAACTGACAATAACATACGAAACGATAAAGATAATTAGAAAAATATGTATATATATTGTTTCTTACTGGTGACAGTGTCCCAATCCAAATGGATTATTCCGGCTTCCAAAGGCAAGTCAGTCTCCGTAAATACAGAATCACCCGTTTTGGGGAATCACAAATCGAAGGATGACATTCCTGTAGTGACGAACAGCATAGGGCACGGTACGCCGACTACGATATATATCCAACTCCGCGGCAATTTACAACTTTCTTGGGCAGACTGGTTGACAATAACCTCCGTCATGCTGAGCTGGCGATGTATGTTTCACTCTTCGGAAATGTACACAAAGTCATATTAAGGGTAAACTGGCGTAAAATGTACGTAATTGCACAGAGAGACGATGAGCGATACAAGCTCCAAAACGACGTCTCCAACAAAATAGTAAGTGGCCAAACACAACCTCACAAAACTGCTACGTACGAAACTGGAGTTCAAAATGACAAAAATATCGAATGGAATGAAAAGCGATATCTCCAAATCCCATAAAATTCTTCTAAATGAACGAGAGTAAATATGATTGCTCTCACATGAACTTGAGTAAGGAACTGTTGTCGAGTGGATGTAAGTAAAATGACTGCTCATAAGTGGACATATCTAAAATGACTGAGAGCTTAACAACTTCGTCGCTAATATTTATAGGCTAAGGTGAAGAAAATTCTGGATGGTTTGTTCCTAAACGTGCTTATAATATGAGTACATCTTTCTAGAATGTATGTTCTATTTATAATGACACGAAACTCATGAACACAAAAGCGTCGAGAACACGTGATTGGATTCCAGCGAAGGTTGTCACTTACACTAAGAAAAATGTAGGTGAGACTCAGAGCTGGTTACCTCAACAACCAAATAAAAAAATATAATACAATGTTCCAAAGACGGGGTTCGTAACACAAACATGTCACCAGTACCACAGCTGTAATGTTGCATGGCTCGACGGAGAACGCAGACAAAACCTCCACCTTTTGCCGTGTTAACCTCATCAATTAAAAACTAAGAAGCAAGAACTGGATTCTAGCTTGCAACTTTCATTGGATATGAGCTGAATCCAGAGCAATATAATATATCAAATTAAAAGGGAGACAACTTTATTGATGTTGCAGGTTTACAAGGAACTTTCGGTCCAGCGCATGCTCTGACATAACATTACCAGGAAAACTTTCCTATGGATGTGAGGTTGCTGTGCTGCCATCACTTAGAGAAAATGACTTCCATCGTTGGTTTAGGCTTCGTGACCGCTGCTGTGCTTGGAGTGTTTCAGGTTTGTTTCTTCCCTCTGAAGCCCCACATGCATGTGTCCCCTTATTTTAAAGTGAGTTTGCTCTGATGAGAAATGCTAACACAACCTGTACATGTTTTTCTGTAATTCGATCCTCACGCCGTTAAATTCGTGCCGCTGTAATATGTTATATGGTAATGTCCTGTTGTTTCTGTCAGATCGCCGTCGCCACGGATATCGACCAGACGTCTCTCAAGGGTACAGGTAAGGAATGGACCAACGTGTAGTGTAACAGTGACGAACGTGCAGTGTGGGTTCTGTAAAACCAGCCATTGTATCTACTATCACGAGAAGGCTGTTATGCAGGCGGATATCACGACTGTACATGCTACAAGTCTATATGCCAGAGTGCTCTCACTGCAGTCTAACTCAGGGAAGTTCAGTCTACCTCATATTAATGCACAAAGCCGCATTTCCGTTTAAGCAGGACGTTAATTCTTACTGGCGTCACAAGCCGGATATATATCAATTTACAGAACAATACTACAGATAAATTATACGTGTATTCTACTGAACAGAAATGTTCATCTCTGAAACACTGCAGACCAACCATACTCTTGTGAACATGCATTATCGCCCGTGTAACATTACAGAGTGTGTACTCTTCTGACATGTTCAAACAGTCATCTTTCACCTCAACACCATTTGTTTCATTTTATAGGCATTTTGCATGTAAACAAGCATTGATTACACTCGATCGCCCTTGTGGCCTTTTGGTTAGAGCATCCGTCGCGGGGTCTAGAGATCAGGGACCAAACCTGAGACTTTTAAATGGTATTTACTGCTGCCTCGCTTCGCCTTCACAACTGAAAGGTTAGAGCAAAGAAACAGGACTGGTAGGTCCAGTGTCAGTATAATGTGACCAACTGGGGTGTCACGTGTGGTGCCTTCGACATGATGTTCCAGTGGTGGGAGCACTTTTACGACATGGACTCGTCCTGCCACAAAAAGTCACTATATACATTCCATATCGCTGTGAGTTCAAGCCCGGTTCATGCTGACATTCTCTCCGGCCGCACGTAAGAAGGTCTGCCATCAGCCTTCAGATTGTCGTATAAGTAAAATATTCTTGAGTACCGCGTAAAACACCAAGCAAACAAATGATTAAATATATACATTCTAAGGACTCCTTGTCGTCATATGACTGAGCAATTGTTGAGTAAGGCGTTAAACTCAAGCATACATATATATACTTACTTGTTCACAGTCACTCACCGTTTCCGAGTAGTTACCTCCCTTGAGCAGTAAATACAGTACAAGATTTATCCTCAACTTGTCGTTAAGCTCCTTATGTGTGTCAGCTTTAGATCTTTCTCCTTCAGGATGTTGTAGAGATCATTGTGGGCTTCCTGGCCGGGATGGACGAGACGGACGGGACGGAATTCAGGGCCCCTATGGACCACCTGGACCTCCTGGGGAGAAGGGGCCTCCCGTGAGTGTTTTGATGATTAAACAATAACACACAGGGATAGCTATTGGCCCTCACTCTTTTATTTTAACAATAAATTGCATCGTGAGGATGTCAGCACTACTTTCGCATGTGCCACCATTATCCTCACGTCCTGGCTAAAGAAAGATGGTGAACCTGATATTTATATGCTATTATTGGATATCATTCTGGTGACGCCTCCAATAGAGCCGCACTGATACACTTGTCCTTTTCAGAAGGTGACAAAACCATTCATTATGACAAACTGGAGAGATCCACATTAAAACATACTGAGTGGATGAAAATTCGCACTGACATCACGATTTTACTGATTTCAAATGGCAACCATCAGGCGAGTTTCAGTGATGTAAAAGTGATGTTTTTCTTCTCCTTTTCTTTTCCTTTTCCATTACCACTGCTCATATAATTTAGGTACATACAAATTACATTGCCAAAACCAGCTACACCATGGACATTTTATGATACCGTCTGGGAAAACCCTTAAGTGTCCGTGGAAATATCAATATCTGTTGTTTATAGTCAAATTATTGTGTTTCATAGGGGCAGTCCTTGATCATGGAATCCAATCTACAAAACATTATCAACATCTTAACAGAGAAGATGGCTGTCATGATCGCCGCGGAGTTTAAGCTGATGCGCTCTGTCAACCAACTGGGGCAGGATACGGAAGTAGAGGGAAGGGCTCGTTCTGGCTCATCCTCCGGAGAAAACACGCAGCACACTGGCATAGGTGAGACTACTTGTAATACACCAACACCTGGGATATATGAAGACACAAAACAGATTGGCGCAAGTGAGTATGTCTGTATTAAATCAGCAAAACACTTACAGCGAGACACATAACACCCCGGCCTAGGTGAGTCTCTCTGTAATACAACACCAGGGTTAAAACAAGACATAAAACAGACTGTCCTGGGTGAGTCTCTCTGTATGACACCAATATTAGGGTTGCGACCGGACTCAAATCAGATCGCTGTAGGTGAGTTTACCTGTGATACACCCGCAACAGAGTTAACGTCAAACACACAGAAGGCTTATCTAACTCAGCCTGTATGTAATACATCACTAACGAAGTTACACCGAGCTCTGAGATCGCCTCGCCACGTTACCGCCAGCTCAGCCACCTCATTAACCGCCCGGAATCGTTACATTCGCTAAACGGGGACTCGGCCTTGCCGTCTGCGTTGTCGTGAAAGTGTCAAAGCTGTACGGGTACAAAACAATTCGAACGTGATCCTTAAGTAAATTGGAATGCGTAAGTTATCAGTTTAAAGGAACTGTAAGGAAAATTACGTTGGGATAAAACAAATGTTATCGACACATTCACAAGGACAGCATTTCAACTTTGTAATCGGCTATTTTTTAAATCATGCGACACCGTACCGAGGCGGAAAAGACTGCTCTCCCCAGACTTAATATCACCTACCTTCTTCACTTTGATTGCTTATACATGTTGTCACATCCACTCATTATCATCAATATTTAAAAAAGTTTAAAGTTAACACTCCGGGGAAAATTTCCATATATATCACAACCCACCTACATCCTTAAAGCTTTCACAAGATTAAAACACAGAAAAAAAGGCTTTACAGAAACTATTTCCAGAAAGTACTGATATACCTCAATCCACAGGGACCCTTCCCATCTGTAACACAGAAAATCATTACAATCATACAATGTGGACACAAAGTATATCGGTTCACAAATTTAATTACAGCTGTCCCCACACAGACAAACAATACTCATACTTTAGTCAGAATAAAAATGTTTAAAATTGTATCTTCATTCGTGTATCCCCGATCCCACCACCTTTGTACAATACACTGCTTTTATTTAAAAAGCTATTTTCCAGTTTGGACAAAAGAACATCGCTACTAGTGTTTAACGGATTGTTTAGGTGCGGACAACCACCGCCCTGATACTCTGCCAAAAATGCACTTTGCCTACATTATTTGTCAGTACAAAGACATGTTAAATCTATTTTCGCATTTTTTCAGCCGGTGCAGTCTACACTCGTTGGGGAAGGAAGACTTGTCCAAACCATTCCTCCACTTTATACCAAGGTACGCAGATGTCCCGGCTCAATTGTCTGACTCATGAAACCAACCACATCTGGCAATCAAAGACAACAGACTCTTGTTTTGATCAATAGTCTTTTATCACGGATATCATAAAAGAAACTTAGGTATCCCGCCTTCATTATTTTTACTAAATAAAAAGTGTTAAGATGAAATGATTGTTAAGAGTAAAACGATTATTTCATTGAAAACTTAAAGAACCAGTCATAAAGTAATCCATTGTCTTATTCAGTGTTGTAATGGCAAGATGGTGTTGCGAGCAAAAGGGCAACGATGCCAACCATTTATCTGTTGTGATTACAAGACTAATTGTAAGGTTACATTTCCAGCACAACAGCTGGGGTGCAAATCATACGTATTTCATCATCACAGGGTCACTGGCATTGTCAGACTACCAGCACAAGGCTAGCGGTGTCAACCAAATGTGTCTGATATTTACAGTGTTATTGACAGGTTTACATGTCGAGTACCCGGACAGCGGTCCCAACCATTTATGTCTCATCATCAGTGGGTAAAGGTGGCGTCACTCTAACACAAATGTAGCTTTCCCAGGCATTTGTGTTTTATCATTACACGGTTACAGAGTCAAATTATTATGACTCTATTATTATTATCATTACAGGGTTGATGGCGGGGTCACATTACCAACACAAGGGCAGCGGTGCCAACCATTTGTGCCTGCCTTTAAATCCTCAGTGGAACAAGACTTTTGCCGGACACCAATCCAGTTCTTTTCTGTATGCATCAGAGTTCGAACTTTACGATACCAATCCCGTCTTCCGTCAGACTAACTCCAACGGCGATTTTTTTCATGAAAGAGACATCCAGTGTGCCGTCTGCTACACACCGGGAAGACCCAGTCACGTTATGATCCCTGCCCTTCTGGAGTGTCCAGCAGGATGGACCGTGGAGTACTTGGGGTTTCTCATGGCTGCACACCACACGCACCAAAAATCTGAGTACGTGTGCGTGGATCAGGATCCCGATACCCATCCCGCAACCGCTGCCAACGTTAACGCCCATCTGCTGTATGTTGTAGAGGCTGTCTGTGGCCCATTGCCATGTCCGGACTATGTTGACGGTTATGAAGTTACATGCGTTGTCTGTACAAAATAAGAAGCGTTTTCAAAGAAAGGCTACTAAATATTTTACACTTTTATCACGGTTTGCACAAAAAAGGCCACTTAATTAGTGTTGACATCTTCCAGAAAAGACCATTGGCTTTTTTGTCCTACCTGATCAGTTTTGAAATGTTTCATAAGTATCATGAACTTACATTCAGTCCTATGACATCGCAGTAAAACAAAAGTTATGGCCCGTTCTTCACTGTTTCTTTTAAAAAATAATCTTATCGGAAAAATAAAGCCACTGTGCACTTACTGCATGACAAGACCACAGCAGTGTATTTAGTTTATTTGACTGTAATAAATTACTCAAAAATATTTCAATTGTTCCAAATCGGCCACCATTATGCTGCGAGGAATATCCATAAACATTTGCAGGTTTTTGGCAGACATTCCCATGCACGACAGCAAGTGAAGCCAATCCGAGCTACACTTGGGCCCAAGGCGACCGCACTGCTGAGAGGCTCTTGGATCATTGCTCTGCACTACCACGATACCCCCTGGCTAGGAAGATCACGTAACTGTAAATAAAAAGAGCTTAGTATTCCAAAGCAATGACACATTTCGTCACCATGGCTGGTATGGATATTGAGTGCTTTTGATAGCATTTTTCTTTGAAACATTAAAAGTTAAGGTGTTAAAACAAGAAGGGAATCAGGAATATCAAGACTCCAGTCTGCGAGAATACAAATGAAGATGAACATCGTCAGTATCATTAAGTATTGATGAAGATCAGACTTAGTCTAATAGAATAACACTAGCCGTGCATACACCGAGTGCTACTCCAGCTTACGCAGAACCCACCTTGCGTGCATGGACAGCCAGCTACGCTAAGCACCAGGGTTGCCAGCACCGAAAGATAACCCGGCCTCCGGAGAGCGTTAACCGTGCGTACTTCGAGTGCCAATCGATCAGACCCTAAGCGCCAGCCGTGCCTATGCTTACATATTATCAACCTTATAGTTTGATTCACTAATAACTACTTAAATCCTGTATTTGTCTGTAAGACATCAACACTAGAGTTACAAGTGTACACAAAATCATACTGACCTGGGTGACTTGGTCTCTAAGACATCAACACAAGACCTGAAATAGTCTTGCCTAGGAGAGACTGTATGAAATTGATCAACAGGGGAGTTATAACTAGCTATAATGTCGGTTGGCTATGTTCCCAGGACAGTTTTGACTTGCGCTCTGCGTGCCAGTCCCATTTCTGTGAATTGTGAAGTTATACTGTTATTATTTTTTCAAAAGATAAGATGACATAAATTCAGAAATATTTCAGATTATGGGAAATCCGTTCTCGTCTCGACACTTTCATGACAGCGCCTGTAACATGACCCATTCCCAGGTTCCTTAATCAAAGAGTACAGATCTAGATTTTTGAAAGCTTAACTGAATAGTGTAAAACAGATTTCACTTCTAAATTATACCAAGGCATGAAGGAAACTCACCGGGCTGAATCTACAACTGCCACAACTGTTAAGTTACACAAAGTCACACAAAACAAAGTGGTCTCGATCAATCCATTCCCACATGAACAGTCAAAAACAAACTTCAAGCTGTTCTGTAAATTTACCATCTAAATAATCTTATAATCAAAAGGACAGCAGAGAAAAATCGAAATCATGGGGGTTGGGGAGGGAATGAGCTAAAAATATGAAGTAATAGAAGTCCTTAGCTGTACACAAACCATTCCCTGACTCCGAAAGCTTAGCCCGGACCAAGACACAAAACACACGGCTTTACACAAACCATTCACAGAAAGCATTCACACATCTCATACCATAATGAAATCCTTCAGATCTCTCAGACTATGGACAGAAAACACTCAGAATCATACCACTCACAGCACAAAGTTCTCACAAGGTTCTCAAAGACCCACACAAAGTTTTTGGAGTCCATTACATCAGTCCCAGTACAGCAACCACAGTATGCACATCTTAACCTGGTAGAAAGCTCTTTACATGGTTAGTGTAACATTTGTTTCTTACACAATGTTCTGTTTTTCAATAACATTATTTTGCAGCCGGGTAAGCTGTTAATGTAACTCCTCATCAGCTGAATGCTGATTCCGATACCCCGGACCTCCTCCGATTCAAAAAGTTTGCAACTTTACTGTAAAATGAGCTTCGTCTGTGTCACGTTATGAGTACAAAGGCCCACTACATATTTTTCTCTCATTTTTTTCAGCTGGTGCAGTCTATACATGCTGGGGAAGCCAAACCTGTCCAAGTCAGTCTACCACTTTATACCAAGATACGCAATAACTCCTCTAAGCTAGTTGACTAAAAATGGCCGATATCAATAAAAGGCAACAAGGCCTTATTTCAGTAAAAATTCCTTCATCACACCAAAAGGGCTTGTAGAAATCACAAGTAGTGGCCGAGGGGGTTGTCGCACCAACGCACCGTTATCCCTTTATGACCCTCACCAATGTGGTCTCTGTAAATTCAAGTCCATCCCATACTGGCTTTCTCTCCAGCCGTACTTGGGAAGGTTCGCCTGCACCTTGCGGATGGTCGTCGGTTTTCCCCAGGCTCTGTCCACTTCCCCCCCACACACACACTCCCCCATCATATTGCTGGTGGCGTCAAATATTCTTGACTAGGGCGAAAAACACCAATAAAATAAACAAATACATAAATCAATTACACCAAAGTATTTAGAAGTGATCGGAGGTATCCCACCACCAGTGTTTAGCCAAACTTAGACAAAAGCGTTACTTGGACAAACTTTGACAAAACCTGAGATGCTCTTCAAATGTAGAAAAGGACATATTCCCCAGGGCCCAAAGAACCTATGTAATTAGAAGATAAATACGTGGATGACATTACAAGAACAGCGCAAGAAAACCGATACAGACCATTTCTGTCTTATCATTGTATGGCTTAGACATTGCACATGTACAAAGTCGTTACACATTGTAACTACAGGAGCAGAAGTGCCAACAATTTGTGACTTATCATTCAAGAGTTAATGGCACCACAAAGGGTAGTGCTGTAAACCATCTGGGCACTCTCATTACAGGTTTAATGGCAGGGTTCCATTACCAACACAAGGGCAGCGGTGCAAACCATTTGTGCCTGCCTTTAAATCCTCAATGGAACAATACTTTTGCCGGACACCAATCCAAGGCTTATTTGTATGGATCAGAGTTTCAACTTTACAACAACAATCCGGTTTTCCCTCAGAGGAACTCGAAAACATTTCAGCTATTCCACGCCTGCCAACATCATGTTGGGATGAAATCCCATGAACATTTGCAGGTTTTTGGCAGACTTTCCCACGCACGACAGGAGAGGAAGTCAATCCTAGCCAGAGTTAAACACGAAACAACCGCACTACTAACAGCCTCATGCACCAGCACCCCAACCACTTGGCCATAGGGACAACTTCGATGTAAATCAAAATAGCTTTAAGGTGTGTTTCCCCTTAGTATTCCAAAGCAATGACAGATTTCGTTAACATGGCTGGTATATGTATTGTGTGATTTTCGAAGAAAATAACCACCGAAATCTAGATTCTAGTCTGCGATCTGATTTTTCAACATCCGAACTACTGAGGCGAGAATACATCTTTAGCTGAACGCCCTCAGCATAACTGAGTTTTGACGAAAATCCCACGTATTCTAATACAATAACGCCAGCCGTGCGGACGCCGAGTGCGAGTCGGGTTTACTCCCAGCCCGCCGTGAGGACGCAAACCGCCAGCCGTGGGTATCTTGAGCGCCAGGGTTGCGTGCGCTGAGATATAGCCGTAAGTGTCACGAGCGTCATCCGTGCGTACTTTCATTGTAACTCGTTCATACGCTAAGCGCCCGCCGTGCTTATGCTGCGTGCAAACACTTGACATCTGTATTTCTTTTCTTGGACTTTCTCTTTCATTCGTCGGAGCGCCTACATCTTTCAATTCTGCACTAGCGGAAAGGAAGTGTTGTTAATCGTAATCACCATACTCGGTGACAAAAAGTTCACGAGGGTCACAAAAGAAAGAATACGTAAATTCGTTAAAAAATGCAACGATCTGAGTGTTTGTATACTCGCGGTACACAACAACACTTGTAGTCCACCATAACTTTGTGCGTATTTGTACTTATCATCTGCCAAAGTTCGTGGGTAGCTTGCCAAATGTATACTCACACGCAGAGAAATGCAAACCGAGTTTAAAGTATGAATGTTATTTATTTACAACAATAAAGAACACAATTACAAATAGGGTAATACTGAAAAACATTGACTGAAGACATTTTAATAGATGCAAACACAGATGACATCTTTATGTTTTAAGGTTAAGATGTCACACATCTTCGGGTCAATACCCAATATGTCAGTTAATATCTCGAGTGACCAATATTAGTACTGATTACTGCCACTCTCCTGTACATTGAGTGGATCGGATGATTTGTGAACGCCCTAACAACCTTCCTGCACACATCCAGATCAGCTGTGCGTAGTTCACGGGCAGTTGTACTGGCTGGTATCACCTTGTGCCCAAGCCTTTGAACCTCATCCCACAAGTGTCCGATGGGGTTCAGACAAGGGCTGAGACTTGGCAACGGTAGAACACGGATGATGTGCTGTTGGACGAAGGCCATGGTAACTCAGGCAACGTGAGGATGAGGATTGTCCTGCTGCAAAATGAGGTGATGACGTTGTGCAAAACACTGGAATGACCTGAGGTGTTATCACTTATGTATGTGTTGAAATCATGGGCAACTTCTTGAACACACTCTCCAGCTTCCAAACGTCCAATAGCCTGGTCTCTCTAAACTTGAGTTAAGCGTGGCATTGTTGAACAAGGAGTAATAGGCCCAATATTTGCCACAGTTTTATATCCACTAATGTTCGTGACAATTCCTTCATGTTCGATTTAACAAGAAATGTGTGCATGATGCCCATATATTCATTCCCTCGTTCAGTTTTGGCATTCATTAATTTCATGTGTTTTAACACGGGGTTTTCAAAATGCAATCCAAAATATTGGTAACACCATCATGCTTCTCTGCATGCTAAAACTCGTATCAATTTATGGTTCTCAGTTTGTTTCCTCTTTGGATACAAAAACTTCCGTTAGAATCATGTTCTCCGTTTTTCTTAGCCCCAAGAAGTCACTGTCATTCTAATTAGGTGAACTCTTGATGAAAATAAAAAACAACAAAAAGCACAACAGTGTATTTATAACCGACAAACATATGTAGCTGTATGAGATTTTCACTGCCAGGGACAACGATAATACTTGAGCAGAATTCGCAAACCAGCCACATTAATCTGTTTGGACAGGTATATGTGAACTTCTCCCTGGTAGTTATAAACTTACATTACATTTCCACACTTCTAAATGTAGCACTAAATAAATAGAAGCCTAATTAGGGTTTTGGATGTGACACTGGAATTTAGCAGTCTATCTGGGGTTTTTTTCGCTGAATTAAAGCAAACATGTCACCAAGCCAACAGCTATAAATCTTCCATGGCTGGATAGAGAACCCGGATACAACCGCCACCTGCACCTCCACGTCATGAATTACAAACTAAGCAGCAGGAACTAGATTTGAACTTGAACTTTTTCAATGGATATGAGCTGCATCCACAGAATAGTAGCTTATATAAAAAGGGAGAGAACTCTATTTACGTTGCGTGATAGAGAACGGTCTGGTCGCTCCAGCGCATGCTCAGACCTGACAATATCAGTCAGACTTTCTGATGTAAGGCTGCTGTTCCGCCATCACTTAGAAAAAATGACTTCCGTCGTTGGTTTAGACTTTATGATCGTGGCGGTGCTTGGAGTGTTTCAGGTTTGTCTCTTTATTCGAAAACTACGCTGAGAAATGGTAACACAAGCTTTGCAATTTTTGTACTTCGGTCATTTTGCTTTTAAATTCGTTCCCCTACAATATGCTTCATGGTAATGTCCTATTGTTTCTGTCAGATCACCGCCGCCACGAGTCTCGACCAGACGTCTCTCAAGGATACAGGTAAGCAATGGAACAGCGGGTAGTGTAAGAGTCATGAACGCAGTAGAGTTTTGCTTCAAGTTAGTACTATCAACACAACGTTGTTATGCAGGCGGACAGGAAGACTACGCTAGTCTACATGTCGGAGTGATCTAGATGGCATATAACTCGGCCAAGGCCAGTCCACCACAGTTTAACTCACTAAGCTCATTCCCTGCTTGGATCTTAGCGTTGTGTAAAGAATGTTGGCAGACTGCCAAGCTTTCACGCAGACCAAAGATTCAGGCGGTCATGTTACAGACATCGAGTTCCAAGTAGTCTATTACCCTGCTCTTCCTCTGCAGCAAGTTGTGTAAGAGGAGTAAAACTGGGTTGTTTAACATGACTCGGTGAGTGTAAATGCCATCTTTCTTGGATTATCACGTAAAAACTCCGATTTCAAAGTATAAGTTGAGAGCATTGATCATGATTTTACGGGTCATCCTGGTAAACCACGTTATCATCTCCACCACACCTTCGTTTCAGAAATTTTGTACGTTTTTGGATTAAACAAAGCAATCAGCTCGGCTTGCTGTAGAGATCATCTTGTGCAGCTACAACTACATAATAAAACCATTAGATTACTGTTTAGCACAACCTAAAATCTTACTTCCGTTGTTACGTTATTACTTTTTGGGTAAGAAGCCCAGTAGTATTTATCAAGTCGAAAGGACCGGTACAAATATAAATATGACACAAGAAAGATCCTCTCCCTTAGAATTATTCCTTCTTCCAACAGCAGCCGCTTGTCGAAGTCTCCAGCCGTTCCGGAAAAATTACCTTCTTTCAGCAGCACAAGTATAAACCGGACGGACGTGAATTAGAGGGCTTTGAATCGTGAACAGATCTCATCAGGTTTAGCCTTAACTATTCGTTGAGGTCCTAATTCATTTTCCTCAAATTTATATCTCGTTTTAGGTTGTTGTAGAGAGCATTGCGGACTTCCGGGCCGGGATGGACGAGACGGACGCGATGGAATTCAGGGCCCATACGGACCACCTGGACCCGCGGGGGAAAAGGGGCCTCCTGTAAGTATTTTGGGCGTTAAATGATTACAGACCCGGGTAACTCAATTTCAAATTGACCTAACCCTAAGAGATGAATCTAACAAGTTGGATTTCGCATGACACATATATATCAATATTAGTCAACGACACCATCTCAGTGCCAGCACGGCTGTCTGGTTGTGTCTTGTTCCAGAAAAATAATACTTTTACCACCTTCAACGTACTGTCTTTAAAAAGGCGTCCTATATGCATAAATCATAAACCCTTTTTACACTCAAATTAGTTTGCATTTTAGGGGCAGTCTTTCTTCATGGAGTCCAATCTACAAAACATTATAAACATCTTAACAGAGAAAATGGCTGTCATGATCGCCGAGGAGTTTAAGCTGACTCGCTCTGCAAAGCACGAGGATACGACAGTAGAGGGAAGGGCTCGTTCTGGCTCATCCGCCATCAAAAATACACAGCACAAACAAGGTGAGCCTGTCTGTAATACATCAATGCAAAACTTACACCAGGACACAAAAAAGCTGGCCTAGGCGAGTCTGAATGTAATACGTCAACATTAGAATCAATAGAAGACATAAAATATTCTGGCCTGGGAGAGTCTGTCTGTAATGCATTAACATTAGGCTTAGAACAAGACACGAAACGTCCCGGCATGGGTCAGTCTGTCTGTAATACATCAACACTAGAGTTACAATAAGACGCAAACCATACTAGCCTGGGTGAGTTTTGTAAATACCTGTATATCAACGCTAGTTAGAGTAAGACATAAACCAGGCTGACCTGGTTGAGCCTGTCTGTAATACATCAACAAAGCAAGACACAAAATAGACTGGCTCGGACGTGTTTATCTGTAATAACGGTACATCAACACTAGAGTTACAGCAAGACACAAACCAGGCTGGAGTGGGTGAGTCTCTCTGTAATACATCAACACTAGAATTACAGCAAGACACAACAATGGCTGGCCTTTGCCAGTCTGTTTAACGCATTAACACTACGCCCGGCATACGTGAGTGTGTGTGATACATCATCACTAGAGTTACAGCAAGACACAAACCTGGCTGGCCTATTTTCGCCTGTCTGCAATACATCAAAACAGAGTTACAGGAAAACACAATCAAGGCTGGACTGTGTTTGTCTGTATGTAATACATCAACAAAATGGCAAGACACAAACCTGGCTGGCCTGGGTGAGTCTGCGTGTAATACATCATCCCAAGACTGGACACAAACCAGGCTAGCCTAGACGCGTTTGTATGTAGTACGTCAACACTGGGGTTACAGCAAGACAAAAGTAAGGCTGGCCTGGTTAAATCTCTCTCGTAAACAACTCTGGCCTAGGTGAGCCTGTCTTTAATACCGGTACATCAAGGCAAGAGTTACATGAAGACACAAACTCGGGTCGCTCGAGTAAGTCTCTCTGTAATACCGATATATCGACACTAGAGTTACACCAATACAAAACTCTAGCTGGCCTGGGTAATCCTGTTTGTAATACCGGTGGAGCAAGACGCCAACCTGGAGGGGCTACCCGAATATATCTGTAATAAATCAACACTACAGTTCCAGCAAGACACAAACAAGGCTGGCCTACACGAGTGAGTCTGTCTGTAATACATCAACACTAGAGTTACAGCAAGACACAAAACATATTGGCCTACGTGAGTGTGTCTGTAGGACCATTACATCAACAATAGAGTTACAAACAACATGAAGCTTGTCTGGCCGTGTCCATATGTAATAGAGGTCCATCAAAAATAGAGTTACCACATCACGCAAACCAGGCTAGCCTAGGTGAGTCTGTATATATTACCTGTACATCAGTCTAGATTTACAGCAATACACAACCCAGGCCGGTGAAACTGTAATACTTTAGCTGGCCTAGACGAGTCTGTCACCTCAGCACTATAGCCAAAGCCAAAGACGCCGGTCTCTGGGAATTAGAGGGAGTCAGTCAGACATCTATAATACACACAGCAGTATGGTCTAGGTACGCCTGACTGTAACACAGTTACAGCGTAGTTACGACAAGACACAAAACACATGAGCATATGTAAGTCTGCATGTAATATATCAACAATGGCATTGAAACACAACAGGATATGAAACACAAAAGCTTTGGTGAATTTCTGTGTTATACGCGAACAGCGCGGTTCCGACAAGAGACAAAACAGACTGGACTCTGTGTCTGTCTGTAAGACATCAACACTAGAGTTACACGAACACAAAATCAGACTGACCTGTGTGACTTTGTCTCTAAGACATCAACAGCGGAGTTACAACAAGACATAAAACAGACTGGCCTAAGTGAGACTGTATAAAATTCATCAACAGTTGAGTTATAACTAGCTGTAATGTGGGTTGGCTATGTTCCTAGGTCAGTTTGGCTTGCGGTCCACGTGCCATATCCATTTCTGTGAATTGTGATGTTATGCTGTTATTATTTCTTCACCATAAGATGATCTAAACTCAGAAATATTTCAGATCATGGGAAAACCGTTCTCGTCGTGTACGACTTTGGCACTTTGAATACAGCGCCCGAGACAATGACAGCTTACTTAACGAAAGGGTACAGATCTCTATTCCTGAATGTTGTTGTCAAATGCTGTTGAGTTACACAAAGTTACACAAAACACAGTGGTTTCGATCAATTCATTTACACATGAACAGCCGAAAACAAACTTCAAGCTCTTCTCTAAATTTGCCATCGAAATAATCTTAAAATCAAAACGACACGAGAGAGAAATCAAAATTATATGTGTCCGGGAGAGAAGAAGCTAAAAATAACTCTAAACATACTCTGCCTCTGAAAGCTAAGCCCGGACCAACACACAAAACACATGGCTTTACACAAACCATTCACAGAAACCATTCACACATCTCATACCATAATAAAATCCTTCAGATCTCTCAGGCTATAGACAGAAAACACTCAGAATCATACCACTCACAGCACAAAGTTCTCACAAGGTTCTCAAAGACTCACATCAAGTTTTTGGACCCCAATACATCAGTCCGAGTACAGCCACCACAGTAAGCGCATTTTATCCTGGTAGAAAGCTCTTTACATAGTTAGTGTAACATTTGTATCTTACACATTGTTCTGTTTTTTAATAACATTATTTTGCAGCCGGGCAAGCTGGTAATGTAACTGCTGCTCAGCTGAATGCTTCAAGAATTACGCGACTCCGGACCTCCTCCAAATCAAAAGTTTGCCACTTTACTGTATAATGAGCATCGCCCGTGTCACGTTATGAGTAAAAAGGC
Organism: Acanthopleura granulata; assembly: GCA_016165875.1. Classification (NCBI taxonomy): domain Eukaryota; kingdom Metazoa; phylum Mollusca; class Polyplacophora; order Chitonida; family Chitonidae; genus Acanthopleura; species Acanthopleura granulata. Next base: position 22,026,845 of record JABBOT010000007.1, read on the forward strand.
CCACCACATATTTTTCTCTCATTTTTTTCAGCTGGTGCAGTCTATACACGGTGGGGAAGCAAAACCTGCCCAAGTCATTCTATGACTTTATACCAAGGTACGCAATAACTCCGCTAAGGTAGCTGACTAAAAATAGCCCATATCAACAAAAAGCAACAAGGCCTTATTTCAGTAAAATTTATTTTAATGCACCGAAAAAGGCATTCTTGGTTGTCGCACCAACGCACCGTTATCCCTTTGCGCCTCTCACCAATGTGTAAATTCAAGTCCAGCTCATGCTGGCTTTCTCTCCAGCCGCACTTGTGAAGGTTCGCTAGCAACCTGCAGATGGTCGCAGGTTTCCCTGAGGCTCTGCCCGGTCCCCCCCCCCCCAGTCATATTGCTGGAGGCCGTCCTATAAGTGAAATATTCTTGACTAGGGCGAAAAACACCAATAAAATAAACATATACATAAATCAATTACACCAAAATATTTAGAAGTGATTAGAGGTATCCCACCACCAATGTTTAGCAAAACTTAGACAAAGGCGTTAAACTGAAATGATCTTCAAATGTAGAAAAGAATGTGTTCTGCAGGTCAAAAACAGCCTATGTCATTAGAATATAAATACCCGTGTGACATAACAAGAAATGCGGAACAAACCATTTGTGTCTTATCACTGTATGGCTTAGACATTGAACATGCACAAAGTTGTTACACATTGAAACAACAGAGGCAGAAGTGCCAACCATTTTTGATTTATCACTCAAGAGTTAATGGCACCACAAAGGGTAGTGCTGTAAACCATTTGGGTACTCTCATTACAGGTTTAATGGCAGGGTCACATTACCAACACAAGGGCAGCGGTGCCAACCATTTGTGTCTGCCTTTAAATCCTCAATGGAACAAGACGTTTGCCGGACACCAATCCAAGGCTTACCTGTATGGTTCAGAGTTCCAACTTTACAAGAGCAATCCGGTCTTCCGTCAGAGGAACTCCAACGGCGCTTTTTTTGTTGACAGGGACATACAGTGTGCCGTCTGCTACACGCCGGGCAGACCCAGTCACGTTATGATCCCAGCTCGTCAGGAGTGTCCAGCCGGATGGACCGTGGAGTACTTGGGGTTTCTCATGGCTGCTCACCACACACACCGTAAATCTGAGTACGCGTGCGTGGATCAGGATCCCGACACCCACCCAGGCACCGCTGCCAGCGTTAACGCCCATCTGCTGTATATTGTAGAGGCTGTCTGTGGCCCATTGCCGTGTCCAGACTATGTTGACGGTTATGAAGTTACATGTGTTGTCTGTACAAAATAAATAGGGTTTTTAGTAAAAGGCTATTACATAATTTAAACTTTGGTCGTTGTTTCCAAGATTGTAAGGTCACCTAATTAGTTCTAGCATCTTTCAGAAACGAACAGTAGCTTTCTCGTCCTTCCTCATCAGTTCTGAAATGTTTCATGTGCGTTATTAACTTCCATGTAGTGGTATGGTATCGCAGTAAAACAAAGGTTATGGCCCTGTAGAGGAATACTTTATTATGTTGTTCACTCTGTCTTCTTTAGATCAATATAAGACTATTCATTATGTACCTGTAACTTTAATTACTAGCACTAGATGTACTTATATACATGCCAGTCATGATTACAACAGTCTTTGAATTTAAGGTACTAGATAACTGACTCTTTATTTATTTACATTTTTTTTTATTTTTTTTATTTTTTTTTTTTTTTGGATTGGTGCTTTTTTACCCATACAACGTCGGCTATATTATGCTGAGATGGAATCCGGTGGAACCCTTGGGTAAAAATGAGCATGCGCAGGTTGCTATAAAGGGCATAAGGCAACGGAAATGTCAATTAGCGGAGACAGAAGGAAACAAAATACGGCATACATTGTATAGAAGAAAAGCAGCATATCAGAAAAACATAGCCATTATCCACTTACTGCATGTAAATGACACAGCAGTGTATTTATTCCATTTCTGTTTAACACTATTCTCAGTAATGTTTCATTTATTCCAAAGCGGCCACATTATCTTCGGAGGAAAACCCATGAACCTTTGAAGAATTATGGCATACATTTCCATGCACGACAGGAGAGGAAGCCAGTCCCACCTAGACTTCCGTCCGCGACGACCACACCGCTGAGAAGCTCCTGCATCATTGTTCTGCACTAGCACGCCATCAACGAGGCCAGGGAGATCACGTACTTGTAAATAAAAATACCTTTAAAGCGTCATCCACTTAGTATTCCAAAGCAATGACAAATTTCCTCACCATGGTAGGTATGGATATTGAAAAAATAGCATTTTTCTTTGAAACTTTAAAAAGTTAAGATGTTAAGACAAGAAGGGAACCAGTGATATCAAGACTTCAGTCTGCAATTTGATCTTTAGAAATCCGATCGACTGAGGCGAGAATACCACTGAACACGAACTTCGTCAGTATCATTAAGTATTGCTGAAAGTCAGACATATTCTAATAGACTAACACTAGCTTTCCATACGCCGAATGTTAGTCGAACTTACGCAAAGCCCACCGTGCGTACGTCGACCGTCAGCTGTGCGCACGTTGAGCACCAGGGTTGCGTACACGGAAAGATCACCTGGCTTGCGACGAGCGTTTACCGTGCGTACTTCGAGTCACAGTCGATCAGACGTTAAGCGCCAGTCGTGCTTATGCTTACACATTATCAACCTTATTGTTTGATTCATTAACAAATACTTGAAAGCTGTATTTCATTTGTTGGTCTTTCTTCTTCAGTCGTCACAGCCCCTACACCCCGAGCGGACATGAAGTGTTGGTGTAGTAAGTGCTATAAGTAGGTCAGATTTTGATCCGAGGAGCAATGATAACACTTGAGCAGAATGGGCAAACCAGCCACAATAATCTGTTAACAGCGTTAGATTAATACTTCCGGCTGGCAATTATAAATGTGCACACCAATTCTTTGACATATATTGTATTTCAGAAAACTGAATAGAGAAATTTACCCATTGTCCGAACACGACATGTAAGTCAATCCACAATTTGTACATCAGTTTCTTTCTTTGATTGGTGTACTCATACACATTTCACTTGTTCCACGGCGGCCAGCATTATGTTGGGATAAACAAATAAAATAAAAAAATAATAATAAAACAAAATAATACCAATATGGGAACCCACGACTATCCGCAGGTTCCTGGCAGACCTTCCCACGTATGGCTGGACAGGAAGCCAGCATGAGCTGGTCTTGAACCCACAGTGACCACATTGGTGTGAGGCTTCGGGTTGTACTTAAAAATGGCGAAACCTCGTGACTAACTTGCTACATGTAGATAGTTTAACCCATGTACTCCGCCATCCCAATAAGGCAGTATCTTCCTAAAAAAAATCAACAACAAACAAAACGCAACAGTGCATTTATAACAAACAAATATATATAGATGTGTGAGATTTGACTAGCGCGTTGGTGTAGTAAATGTTACGAGTAGGTTAGTTTTTGCTGCAAGCAGCTACAATAACCCTTGAGCAGAATTAGTAATCCTGCCACATTAAACTGTTTGGACTTCTCAATGTAAACTTCCAACTGGTAAATATAAACATGCCTTCGCAATTCCGCAGTTTAAAATGTAATACTGAACTAGTGGAAGTCTAATTATGGTTTCCGATGTGCCAATGGAATTTCGCAGATATCTGTTTGTTTCCGCCGAACTGTAACAAATGTATAGGTACCACTATCGGAGAGGAAAGTTGATAAACAAATGCCTTGTTCAACTCTCACACAGCCATAGGCCTTACACAAGATCAAACAAAGAAACGCTCTACTAAATTCAATCCCTATATTTGAACAAAATGAACAAATAGTACAACTGACAATATCATAGGAAACGATAAAGATAATTAGAAAAATGTGTATATTTATGGTTTCTTACTGGTGACAGCGTCCCGTTCCGAATGGACTATTCTAAAGGCAAGTCATTCTACGTAAATACACAATCCACAATTTTGGGGAATTCACAAATCGAAGGATGACATTCCTGCAGGGACGGACAGCGTAGGGCACGGTACCCCGACTATGGTATATATCCAACTCTGCGGCAAGGTGCAACTTTCTTGGGCCGACTGGTTGACAATAACCTCCGTGCTGAAGAGCTGGCGATGTATGTTTCACTCTTCGAAAATGTACACAAAGTCATATTAAAGGTAAACTGGCGTAAACACAACCTCACAAAAGTGATACGTACGAAACTGGAGTTCAAAATGACAAAATTATTGAATGGTATGAAAAGCGATATCTCCAAATCCCATAAAATCCTTCTAAATGAACCAAAGTAAATATGATTGCTCTCACATGAACGTGAGAGCAAGAAAAATGTAGGTCAGACCCAAACCCGGTTACCTCAACAATCAAATAAAAAAATATAATTCAATGTTTTAAAAAACGGGGTTCGTTACACAAACATGTCACCAGTACCACAGCTGTAATGTTGCATGGCTCGAGGAAGAACCCAGATAAAACCTTCTCCTTTTGCCGTGTTAACCTCATCAGGAAGCAAGAATTGGATTCTAGCTTGCAACTTTCATTGGATATGAGCTGAATCCAGGGCAATATAAATACCTCAAATTACAAGGGAGACAACTTTATTGATCTTGCAGGTTTACAAGGAACTGTCGGTCCAGCGCATGCTCAGGCATGACGTTACCAGGGAAACTTTCCTATGGATGTGAGGCTGCTGTGCTACCAGCACTTAGAGAAAATGATTTCCATCGTTGGTTTAGGCTTTGTGACCGCTGCTGTGCTTGGAGTGTTTCAGGCTTGTTTCCTCCCTCTGCAGCCCCACATGCATGTGTCCCCTTATTTTAAAGTGAGTTAGCTCTGATGAGAAATGCTAACACAAACTGTACACGTTTTTTTTTGTAATTCGATCCTCACGCCCTTAAATTCGTGCCGTTGTAATATGTTATATGGTAATGTCCTGTTGTTTCTGTCAGATCGCCGTCGCCAAGGATATCGACCAGACGTCTCTCAAGGGTACAGGTAAGGAATGGACCAACGTGTAGTGTAACAGTGATGAACGTGGAGTGTGGGTTCTGTAAAACCAGCCATTGTACCTACTATCACGAGAAGGCTGTTATGCAGGCGGATATCACGACTGTACATGCTACAAGTCTATATGCCAGAGTGCTCTCACTGCAGTCTAACTCAGCGAAGTTGAGTCAACCTCATATTAACGCACAAAGCCGCATTTCCGTTTAAGCAGGACGTTAATTGTTACTGGCGTGACAAGCCGGATATATATCAATTTACAGAACAATACTACAGATAAATTATACGTGTATTCTACTGAACAGAAATGTTCATATCTGAAACACTGCAGACCAACCATACTCTTGTGAACATGCATTATCGCCCGTGTAACATAACACAGTGTGTTCTCTTCTGACATGTTCAAACAGCCATCTTGATTTCACCCCAACACCATTTGTTTCATTTTATAGGCATTTTGCATGTGAACAAGCATTGATTACACTCGATCGCCTTGTGGCCTTTTGGTTAGAGCATCCGTCGCGGGGTCTAGAGATCAGGGACCAAACCTGAGACTTTTAAATGGTATTTACTGCTGCCTCGCTTCGCCTTCACAACTGAAAGGTTAGAGCAAAGAAACAGGACTGGTCGGTCCAGTGTCAGTATAATGTTACCAACTGGGGTGTCATGTGTGGTGCCTTTGACATGATGTTCCAGTGGTGGGAGCACTTTTACGGCATGGACTCGTCCTCCCACAAAAAGGCACTATATACATTCCATATCGCTGTGAGTTCAAGCCCGGTTCATGCTGTCATTCTCTCCGGCCGCACGTAGGAAGGTCTGCTATCAGCCTTCAGATTGTCGTATAAGTAAAATATCTTGAGTAAAACACCAAGCAAACAGGTTATTAAATATATACATTCTAAGGACTCCTCGCCGTCATATGACTGAGCAATTGTTGCGTAAGACGTTAAACTCAAGCACACATATATATACTTACTTGCTCACAGTCACTCACCGTTTCCGAGTAGTTACCTCGCTTGAGCAGTAAATACAATACAAGATTTATCCTCAACTTGTCGTTAAGCTCCTTATGTGTGTCAGCTTTAGATCTTTCTCCTTCAGGATGTTGTAGAGATCATTGTGGACTTCCTGGCCGGGATGGACGAGACGGACGGGACGGAATTCAGGGGCCCTATGGACCACCTGGACCCCCGGGGGAGAAGGGGCCTCCCGTAAGTGTTTAGAAAATTAAACAATAACATACAGGGATAGCTATTGGCCCGCACTCATTTTATTTTAACAGGAAATTGCATCGTGAGGATGTCAACACTACTTTCACATGTGCCACCATTATCCTCACGTCCTGGCTAAAGAAAGATGGTGAACCTGATATTTATATGCTGTTATTGGGTATCATCCTGGTGACACCACCAATAGAGCCGTACTGATACACGTGTCCTGTTTAGAAGGTGACAAAACCATTCATTATGACAAACTGGAGAGATCCACATTAAAACGTATTGAGTGGATGAAAATTCGCACTGACATCACGGTTTTACTGATTTCAAATTCCATCTATAAGCAGGTTTTCAGTGATACACAAAAGATCTTTTTGTCTCCTTTCCTTTTTCTTTTCCATTACCACTGCTCATATAATTTAGGTACATACAAATTACATTGCCAAAACCAACTACACCATGGACATTTTATGATACCGTCTGGGAAAACCCTTAAGTGTCCGTGGAAATATCAGTATCTGTTGTTTATAGTCAAATTATTATGTTTCATAGGGACAGTCCTTCCTCATGGAATCCAATCTACAAAACATTATCAACATCTTAACAGAGAAGATGGCTGTCATGATTGCCGCGGAGTTTAAGCTGATGCGCTCTGTAAACCAACTCGGGCAGGAAACATAAGTAGAGGGAAGGGCTCGTTCTGGCTCATCCTCCAGAGAAAACACCCAGCACACTGGCATAGGTGAGACTACTTGTAATACATGAAGACACAAGACACATGGCGCAGGTCAGTATGTCTGTATTAAATCAGCACCACACTTACAGCGAGACACATAACAGCCCGGCCTAGGTGAGTCTCTCTGTAATATATCAACACTAGGTTTAAAACAAGACATAAAACAGACTGTCCTGGCTGAGTCTCTCTGTATGACACCAATATTAGGGTTAAAAAAATCAGATCGCTCTAGGTGAGTTTGTCTGTGATACACCCGCAACAGAGTTAAAGTCAAACACACAACATTTTTATCTAACTGAGTCTGTATGTAATACATCACTAACGAAGTTACACCGTGTTCTGAGATCGTTTCGCCATCTTCCCGCCAGCTCAGCCACCTCATTAATCGCCCGGAATCGTTACATTTGCTAAACTGGGACTCGGTCCTGCCGTCTGCGTTGTCGTGAAAGTGTCAAGGCTGTACGGGTACAAAACAGGTCGAACGTGATCCTTAAGTAAATTGGAATGCGTAAGTAATCAGTTTAAAATAACTGTAATTAAAATTACGTTGGGATAAAACAAATGTTGTCGACACATGCGCAAGGACAGCATTTCAACTTTGCAATCGGCTATTTTTTAAATCATGCGACACCGTACCGAGGCGGAAAAGACTGCTCTTCCCAGACTTAATATCACCTACCTTCTTCACGGTGATTGCTTATACAAGTAGTCACATCCACTCATTATCATCACTATTTTTAAAAAAACTCCCAAAGTTAAGAAAAAACCTAAAGTTAAAACTCTCGGGAAAATTTCCATACTTATCACAACAGACCTACATCTTTAAAGCTTTCACAAGATTAAAACGCGGAAAAAATGGCTTTACAGAAACTATTTACAGAAGGTACTGATAAACCTCAATCCACAGGGACCCTTCCCATCTGTAACACAGAAAACCATTAGAATCATACAAACTGAACACAAAGTATATCGGTTCACAAATTTAATTACAGCTGTCCCAACACAGACAAACAATACTCATACTTTAGTCAGTATAAAAATGTTTAAAATTGTAAGTTCATTCGTGTATCCCCCCTCCCACCACCTTTGTACAATACACTACTTTTATTTAAAAAGCTGTTTCCCAGTTTGGACAAAAGAGCAATGCTACTAGTGTTTAACGGATTGTTTAGGTGCGAACAACCACCGAACTGAGATACTCTGCCAAGTTGTTAAAAAATGGACTTTGCCTACATTATTTGAGAGTACAAAGGCATGTTAAATGTATTGTCGCATTTTTTCAGCCGGTGCAGTCTACACTCGGTGGGGAAGGAAGTCTTGTCCAAGTCATTCATCCACTTTGTACCAAGGTACGCAGATGTCCCGGCTCAATTGTTTGACTCATGAAACCAACCACATCTGGCAACCAAAGACAACAGACTCAGATTGTTTTGATCAAAAGTCTTTTATCACGGATATCATAAAAGAAGGTATCCCGCCTTTATTATTTTTATAAATATACACAAAAGCGTTAATATGAAATGATTGTTAAGATTAAACCGATTATTTCATTGAAAAAAAAAACAGTCATAAAGTAATCTATTGTCTTATTCACAATGTTGTAATGGCAAGATGGTGTTGCGAGCAAAAGGGCAACGATGCCAATCATTTATCTGTTATCATTAAAGGACTATTTGTAAGGTTACATTTCCAGCACAACAGCTGGGGTGCAAACCAGACCTATTTGATCATTACAGGGTGGCTGGCATTGTCAGACTACCAGCACAAGGCTAGCGGTGTCAACCAAATGTGTCTTATAATTACAGTGTTATTGACAGGTTTACATGTCGAGTACACGGACAGCGGTCCCAACCATTTATGTCTCATCATCAGTTGGTAAACGTGACGTCACACTAACACAAAGCTAGCTTTCCCAGGCATTTGTGTTTTATCATTACATGCTTACAGAGTCAAATTATCATCACAAGGTCATCTGTGCAAAGCATTTGTGTCTTATGATTACAGGGTTGATGGCCGGGTCACATTACGATCACAAGGGCAGCGATGCCAACCATTTGTGCCTGCCTTTAAATCCTCAATGGAACAAGACGTTTGCCGGACACCAATCCAGTTCTTTCCTGTATGGTTCAGAGTTCGAACTTCGCGATACCAATCCGATCTTCCGTCAGACTAACTCCAACGGCGATTTTTTTCATGAAAGAGACATCCAGTGTGCCGTCTGCTACACGTCCGGGAGACCCAGTCAAGTTATGATCCCAGCCCGTCTAGAGTGTCCAGCCGGATGGACCGTGGAGTACTTGGGGTTTCTCATGGCTGCACACCACACGCACCAAAAGTCTGATTACGTGTGCGTGGATCAGGAACCCGATACCCATCCCGCAACCGCTGCCAACGTTAACGCCCATCTGCTGTATGCTGTAGAGGTTGTCTGTGGCCCATTGCCATGTCCAGACTATGTTGACGGTTATGAAGTTACATGCGTTGTCTGTACAAAATAAGTAGCGTTTTCAAAGATAGACTACTAAATATTTTACACTTTTATCACGGTTTGCACAAAAAAGACCACTTAATTAGTGTTGACATCTTCCAGAAAAGAACATTTGCTTTTTTCTCCTACCTGCTCAGTTTTAAAATGTTTCATTTGTATCATGAGCTTGCAGGCAGTAATATGGCATCGCAGTAAAACAAAAGTTATGGCCCGTAAAGTTCTTCACTGTTTCTTCTTAACATATGACTATGCATTATGTACCTGTAATTTCAGGGAAACCAACAAGCATGCGAAGATTGCTACAACAAGCATGCCCGCGTTGCAATCAAGAGCATAAGGTAACAGAAAAAGTAATTAACGGAGAGTGAAGTTTAACAAAATATGACATACCTTGTATTTTAGAAAATCAGCCTGTCGGAAAAATAAGGCCACTGTGCACTTACTGCATGACAAGACCACAGCGCTGTATTTAGTTCATTTGTCTGTTACACATTACTCAAAATTATTTCAATTGTTCCAAATCGGCCACCAATATGCTGGGAGGAAAATCTATAAACATTTCCAGCTTTTGGGCAGACATCTAGATTTTTGAAACCTTACCTGAAACGTATAAAACAGATCTCACATCTAAATTATATCAAGACATAAAGGAAACTCACCGACCTGAATCTACGACTTGCACAACAACTGCTGAGTTACGCAAAGTCACACAAAACAGAGAGATCTCGATCACTCATACATCCACATATTAATAGCCGAAAACAAACTTCAAGCTCTTCTGTAAATTTTCCATCGAAATAATCTTAAAATCAAGAAAAATCCAATTCATAGGTGTCGGGGAGGGAATAAGCTAAAAATATAAGTACCAAAAGGCCTCAGCTGTACACAAAACATACTCTGACTCCGAAAGCTTAGCCCGGACCAGGACACAAAACACAGAGCTTTACACGAACCTGCTTTCTTTACACAGAAAGCATTCACACATCTCAAACCATGAAATCTTCAGATCTCTCAGACTTTGGACAGAAAACAGTCAGAATCATACCACTCACAGCACAAAGTTCTCACAAGCTTCTCAAAGACCCGCACCAAGTTTTTGGAGGCCAATACTTCAGTCCCAGTACAGCCACCACAGTGTGCATATTTTACCTGGTAGAAAGCTCTTTACATAGTTACTGTAACATTTGTTTCTTACACAATGTTCTGTTTTTTAATAACATTATTTTGCAGCCAAACAAGCTGGTAATGTAACTGCTGCTCAGCTGAATACTTCGAGAGTTACGAGACCCCGGACCTCCTCCGAGTCAAAAGTTTGCCACTTTACTGTAAAATGAGCTTCGTCTGTGTCACGTTGTGAGTACAAAGGCTTTCTACACATTTTTCTCTCATTTTTTCAGCTGGTACAGCCAAACCTGTCCAAGTCATTCTACCACTTTATTCCGCTAAGCTAGTTGACTAAAAATGGCCGATATCAATAAAAACCAACAAGGCCTTATTTCAGTAAAATTTATTTTATTACACCGAAAGAGGCATCCGTGGTTGTCGCACCAACGCACCGTTATCCCTTTGTGCCTCTCACCAATGTGTAAATTCAAGTCCAGTTCATGCTGACTTTCTTTCCAACCGTACTTGTGAAGGTTCGCCAGCACCTTGCGGATGTTAGTCGGTTTTCCTCACGCTCTCCCACGCTCCCCCCCCCCCATCATATAGCTGGTGACGTCAAATATCCTTGACTACGGGGTAAAACACTAATAAAATAAACATATACATAAATCAATTACACCAGAATATTTAGAAGTGATCAGAGGTATCAGACCACCAATGTTTACCGAAACTGAGACAAAAGCGTTACTTAGACAAACTTAGACAAAAACTGAAATGATCTTCAAATGTAGAAAAGCATATATTGTGCAGGCCCCAAAGAACCTATCTAATTAAAAGATAAATACGTGGATGACATTACAAGAGCAACACAAGAAAAGCGGTACAAACCATTTCTGTTTTATCATTATATGGCTTAGACATTGCACATGTACAAAGTTGTTACACATTGAAACTACAGGGGCAGTAGTGCCAACCATTTTTGATTTATCACTCAAGAGTTAATGGCACCACAGGGGTTTGTGCTGTAAACCATCTGGGTACTGTCATTACAGGTTTAATGGCAGGGTTACATTACCAACACAAGGGCAGCGGTGCCAACCATTTGTGTCTGCCTTTAAATCCTCAATGGAACAAGACTTTGCCGGACACCAATCCAGTTCTTACTTGTACGGATTAGTGTTCCAAGTTTACAACAACAATCCGGTCTTCCGTCAGACTAACTCCAACGGCGCTTTCTTTCATCAAAGAGACATCCAGTGTGCTGTCTGCTACACGCCGGGCAGACCCAGTCACGTTATGATCCCAGCTCGTCAGGAGTGTCCAGCCGGATGGACCGTGGAGTACTTGGGGTTTCTCATGGCTTCACACCACTCACACCGTAAATCGGAGTACGTATGCGTGGATCAGGGTCCCGATGCTCATCCCGGCACCGCTGTTAATGTTAACGGCAACCTGCTGTATGTTGTAGAGGCTGTCTGTGGCCCATTGCCGTGTCCAGACGACGTTGACTGTTGTGAAGTTACATGCGTTGTTTGTACAAAATCTGTAGCGTTTTTTACGAGGCGAACATTAGTTTTTTGGTCCTACCTGATCAGTCCTCAAATGCTTCATATGCATTATTAACCTCCGGGTAATGGTAAGATATTGTAATAAAACAAAAGCTGTGACCCCGTAAGGGGCTACTTTATCGTGCTGTTCAATCTTTCTTTATTAAATGAACATAAAACTATCCATTAGGCACCAGTAATTTCAATTACTAGCATCAGGTGTATTTTGATGTTCCAAGTTTACAACAGCCCTTCGGTTTTCCGTCAGAGGAACTCGAAAACATTTCACCTATTCCACGGCGGACAACATCATTTTGTGATGAAATCCCATGAACATTTGCAGGTTTCTGGCAGACTTTCCCACGCACGGAAGGGGAGGAAGTCAATCCTAGCCACACTTAAACACGAAATAACCACACTGCTAGGAGCACTTGCACGCCAACAACTCGGCCAGAGGGACGACTTCGATGTAAATCAAAATATCTTGAAGGTGTGTTTCCGCTCAGTATTCCAAAGCAATGACAGATTTCGTCAACATGACTGGTGTATATATTGTGCGACTTTGGTAATATTTTTGTTTCAAGCTGAACAAATTTAGCTCTTAAAAGAAGAGAATAAGCACCAAAATCTAGATTCTATTCTGCGATCTGATTTTTAAAAATCCAAACTACTGAGGCGAGAATACATTTTTAGCTGAACCTCCTCAGCATAACTGAGTTTTGACCAAAATCCCACGTATTTTAACAGAATAACGCCAGTCCTGCGGGCACCCAGTGCGAGTCGGGTTTACTCCCAGCCCGCCGTGAGGACGCAAACCGCCAGGCGTGGGTATCCTGAGCGCCAGAGTTGCGTGCTCTGAAGTATAGCCCGGAGTGTGACGAGCGTCATCCGTGAGTACTTTCATTGTAACTCGTTCATACGCTAAGCGCCCGCCGTGCTTATGCTGCGTGCAAACACTTGACATCTGTATTTCTTTTCTTGGACTTTCTCTTTCATTCGTCGGAGCGCCTACATCTTTCAATTCTGCACGAGCGGAAAGGAAGTGTTGTTAATCGTAATCACCATACTCCGTGACAAAAAGTTCACGAGGGTCACAAAAGAACCAATACGTAAATTCGTTATAAAATGCAACGATCTGAGTGTTTGTATACTCGCGGTACACAACAACACTTGTAGTCCAACATAACTGTGTGTGTATTTGTGCTTATCATCTGCGAAAGTTTATGAATGGCTTGCCAAATGTATACTCACACGCAAAAGAAATGCAAACCGAGTACAAAGTATAAATGTTATTTATTTACAACAATAAGGAAAAGAATTACAAATAGGGTAAGACTGAAAAAAATTGAATGAAGACATTATTTTTTAAGGTTAAGATGTCACACATTTTCGGGTCAATACCCAATATGTCAGTCAATATCTAGAGTGACCAATATTAGTACTGATTACTGTCACACACCTCATGTACATTGAGTGGATCAGACGATTTGTGAAGACCATAGTGATCTTCCTGCATACATCAAGAGCAGCTGTGCGTATTTCATCTGCAGATGTACTGACAGGTATCACCTTGTGCCCAAGCCTTTGAACCTCATCCCACAAGTGTTCGATAGGGTTCAGACAAGGGCTGAGACTTGGCAACGGTAGAACACGAATGTTGTGCTGTTGGACGAAGGCCATGGTAACTCAGGCAACTTGAGGATGAGCATTGTCCTGCTGCAAAATGAGGTGATGATGTTGTGCAAAAAATGGAATGATCTGAGGTGTTAACACTTGCTCGATGTAACGCTGGACAGTGACGCAGTGACCAAAATTCTGGAAGCACATGGGTTCAAGAATCACATTAAATCCAATCCCAGAATATATTATGACGCAATGTTCACCCCATGGGTCCGTTTCCCAAACATTTCTGTTGGCGAAAACGTTCACCGCCTCACCGCCAAAGTCATATTCACCCGTCTCCATGGGAGACACAAAAGCGACTTTCGTAAGGGAAGACGACACGTCTCAATTCACCATGACGCCAATTTTGATGACCCTGTGCCCACTGATGTAGTCCTTGTCGAAGCGTTGGATTGAGAACACCACGACGTGCTGGTCGGCGACGTCTGAGGTTGTTTGAACGGAGGCGTCGGATCACAGGGTCACGGCTATTGCTTCCATTATGCGTTCCATTGGTCTCTCGAGCAGTTCGACTTGCAGTTAGGAACGGATCTCAATGGTGGTAACGGATAATCTGCCGATCTTGTCCAGGTGTGGTGACCATAGGACGACCAATCCGAGGAAGGTCATCTGTGGTCTGTGTGGCATTGTATTGATGCTGAAGACGGTAAATTCTGATTATGTATATGTTGAAATGATGGGCAACTTCTTGAACAGACTCTCCACCTTCCAAACGTCCAATAGTCTGGTTTCTCTAAACTTGAGTTAAGCGTGGCATTGTTGAACAAGACGTGGTAGGCTCAATATTTGCCACAGTTTTATACCCACTAATGTTCTTGACACTTCCTTCATGTTCGTTTTCACAAGAAATGTGTGCATGATGCCCATATATTCATTGAGCTGGTGCCTTTTGGCATTCATTAATTTCATGTGTTTTAACACGGGGTTTTCAAAATGCAATCCCAAATATTGGTAACACCATCATGCTTCTCTGCATGCTAAAACTCGTATCAGTTTATGGTTCTCAGTTTGTTTCCTCTTTGGATACAAAAACTTCCGTTAGAATCATGTTCTACGTTTTTCTTAGCCCCAAGAAATCACTGTCATTCTAATCAGGTAAAATCTTGATGAAAATAAAAAACAACAGAGCACAACAGTGTATTTATAACCGACAAACATATGTAGCTGTATGAGATTTTCACTGCGAGGGGCAACGATAATACTTGAGCAGAATTAGCAAACCAGCCACATTAATCTGTTTTCACTGCTAGATGTGAACTTCTCCCTGGTAATTATAAACTTACATTCCATTTCCACGGTTCTAAATGTAATACTAAATAAGTAGAAACCTAGATAGGGTTTCTCATGTGGTACTGAAATTTAGCAGTCTATCTGTTTTTTCCGCTGAATTAAAGCAAACATGTCACCAGAACAACAGCTATAATCTTCCATGGCTGGATAGAGAACCCGGATAAAACCTCCACCTGCACCTGAACGTCATGAATTACAAACTAGGCAGCAGGAACTACATTTGAACTTGAACCTTTTCTATGGATTTGAGCTGCATCAACAGAATAGTATCGTATATAGAAAGGGAGACAACTCTATTTACGTTGCAGGATAGACAGAACGGTCCGGTCGCTCCAGCGCATGCTCAGACCTGACAATATCAGCAAGACTTTCTGATGTAAGGCTGCTGTTCCGCCATCACTTAGAGAAAATGACTTCCGTCGTTGGTCTAGACTTTTTGATCGTGGCGGTGCTAGGGGTGTTTCAGGTTTGTCTCTTTATTCCAAAATTACGTATATGTGTCACCTAATCTTAAAGTGCATTGGCTCCGCTGAGAAATGCTAACACAAGCTTTACAATCTTTTGTACTTCGGTCATTTTGCTTTTAGATACCGCTACAATATGGTTCATGGTAATGTCCTATTGTTTCTGTCAGATCGCCTCCGCCACAAGTCTCGACCAGACGTCTCTCAAGGATACAGGTAAGCAAGAGAACAGCGCGGTAGTGTAAGAGTCATGAACGTAGTGGAGTTTTGCTTCAAGTTAGCACTATCAAGACAACGTTGTTATGCAGGCGGACAGGAAGACTACGCTAGTCTACATGTCGGAGTGATCTAGATGGCATATAACTCGGCCAAGGCCAGTCCACCACAGTTTAACTCACTAAGCTCATTCCCTACTTGGATCTTAGCGTTGTGTAAGGAATGTTGGCAGACTGCCAAGCTTTCAGGCAGACCAAAGATTCAAGCGGTCATGTTACAGACATCGAGGACCAAGTAGTCTATTACCCTGCTCTTCCTCTGCAGCAAGATGTGTAACAGGAGTAAAACTGCTTTGTTTAACATGACTTAGTGAGTGTAAATGCCATAATTTGTTGTGATATCATGTCAAAACTCATATGATTTCAAAGTATAAGCTGAAAGCATTGTTCAGGATTTTACGGGTCATCCTGGTAAACCACGGTAACATCTCCATCACTCTTTCGTGTCAGAAATTTTGTACTTTTTTGGATTAAACAAAGCAATCAGCTCGGCTTGCTGTAGAGATCATCTTGTGCTCCTACATCTACATAAAAAAACCATTAGATTACTGTTTAACACAACCTAAATTGTTACTTTCGTAACAACCTGGTTTTAGGTACTATATTGAAAAACACCCTTCACTCTTTTCAGAATGCTTGTCCAAGCAAAACTATAGACAAACCATGTTTGTACTGTTCTGAACACAAATCTTCTCCCCCCTCAAGAACTGACTTTTCAATTACTTTTCGGGTAAGAAGCCCAGTAGTATTTATCAAGTCGAAAGGAAAGGTACAAATCTAAATATGACACAAGAAAGATCCTCTCCCTTAGAATTATTCCTTCTTCCAACAGCAGCCGCTTGTCGAAGTCTCCAGCCGTTTCGGAAAATTATCTTCTTTCAGCAGCACAAGTATAAACCGGACGGACGTGAATTAGAGGGCTTCGAATCGTAAACAGATCTCATCAGGTTTAGCCTTAACTAGTCGTTGAGGTCCTAATTCATGTTAATCAATTTTATATCTCGTCTTAGGTTGTTGTAGAGAGCATTGTGGACTTCCGGGCCGGGATGGACGAGACGGACGAGATGGAATTCAGGGCCCATACGGACCACCTGGACCCGCCGGGGAAAAGGGGCCTCCTGTAAGTATTTTGGGCGTTAAATGATTACAGACCCGGGTAACTCAATTTCAAATTGACCTAACCCTAAGAGATGAATCTAACAAGTTGGATTTCGCATGACACATATATATCAATATTAGTCAACAACACAATCTCAGTGCCAACACGGCTGTCTGGTTGTGTCTTGTTCCAGAAAAATAATACTTTTACCACCTTCAACGTACTGTCTATAAAAAGGAGTGATATATGCATAAATCATAAACCCTTTTTACACTCAAATTAGTTTGCATTTTAGGGGCAGTTTTTCTTCATGGAGTCCAATCTACAAAACATTATAAACATCTTAACAGAGAAAATGGCTGTCATGATCGCCGAGGAGTTTAAGCTGACTCGCTCTGCAAAGCACGAGGATACGACAGTGGAGGGAAGGGCTCGTTCTGGCTCATCCTCCATCAAAAATACACAGCACACTGGTCAAGGTGAGTCTGTCTGTAATACATCAATGCAAAACTTACACCAGGACACAAAAAAGGCTGGCCTACGGTAGTCTGTACGTAATACGTCAACATTAGAATCAATAAAAGACATAAAATATTCTGGCCTGGGAGAGTCTGTCTGTAATGCATCAACACTAGGGTTACAATAAGACGCAAACCATACTAGCCTTGGTGAGTTTTGTAAATACCGGTATATCAACGCTAGAGTTAGAGTAAGACGTAAAACAGGCTGACCTGGGTGAGTCTGTCTGTAATACATCAACAAAGCAAGACACAAAATAGACTGGCTTGGACGTGTTTATCTGTAATAGCGGTACATCAACACTAGAGTTACAGCAAGACACAACAATGGCTGGCCCTTGCCAGTCTCTTCAACGAATTAACACTACGGACGGCATACGTGAGTCTGTGTGATACATCATCACAGCAAGACACAAACCTGGCTGGCCTAGGTTCGCCTGTCTGCAATACATCAAAACAGAGTTACAGGAAGACGCAATCAAGGCTGGACTGTGTTTGTCAGTATGTAATACATCAACAAAAGAGTTACGGCAAGACACAAACCTGGCTGGCCTCGGTGAGACTGCCTGTAATACATCAGCGCAAGACTTACAGCAGGACACAAACCAGGCTAGCCTAGACGCGTTTGTATGTATTACATCAACACTGGGGTTACAGCAAGACAAAAGTAAGGCTGGCCTGGTTAAATCTCTCTCGTAAACAACTCTCTCCTATGTGAGTCTGTCTTTAATACCGGTACATCAACGCAAGGGTTACATGAAGACACAAACTCGGCTCGCTCGCGTAAGTCTCTCTGTAATACCGATATATCGACACTAGAGTTACAGCAAGACAAAACTCTAGCTGGCCTGGGTAAGTCTCTCTGTAATACCGGTGGAGCAAGACGCTAACCTAGAGGGGCTAGCCGAATATATCTGTAACACATCAACAACTACAGTTCCACCAAGACACGAATCACACTGGCCTGGGTGAGTTGGTATGCAATATCGATGCTTCAACTCTACAGTTACAGCAAGACACAAACCAGGCTGGCCTACGCGAGTGAGTCTGTTTGTACTACATCAACACTAGAGTTACAGCAAGAAACAAAACATAGTGGCCTACATGAGTCTGTCTATAGGACATTACATCAACACTACAGTTACAACAAGACAAAAAACAAGAGCCTGGTCTGGATGTGTCTATATGTAATAGAGCTATATCAAAAATAGAGTTACCACAACACACAAACCAGACTAGTCTAGGTGAGTCTGTATATATTACCTGTACATCAGTCTAGATTTACTGCAAGACACAAACCAGGCCGGTGAGTCTGTAATACTCGAGGACTAGAATTACCACAAGACACAAACCTAGCTGGCCTAGGCGAGTCTGTCACCTCAACACTGTAGTCAAAGCCAAAGACGGCGGCCTCTGGGAATTAGAGGGAGTCAGTCAGACATCTATAACACGCACAGCAGTTTGGTCTAGGTACGTCTGACTGTAACACAGTTACAGCGTAGTTACGACAAGACACAGAACACATGGGCATATGTAAGTCTGCATGTAATATATCAACAATGGCATGGAAACACAACAGGATATGAAACACAAAAGCTTTGGTGAATTTCTGTGTTATACGCGACAAGAGACAGGGTCCCGACAAGAGACAAAACAGGCTGGACTCTGTGTCTGCCTGTAAGACAGCAATACTACAGTTACACGAACACAAAATCAGACTGACCTGGGTGACTTTGTCTCTAAGACATCAACAGGGGAGTTACAACAAGACATAAAACAGACTGGCCTAAGTGAGACTGTATAAAATTCATCAACAGGGGAGTTATAACTAGCTGTAATGAGGGTTGGCTATGTTCCTAGGTCAGTTTGGCTTGCGGTCCACGCGCCAGGTCCATTTCTGTGAATTGTGATGTTATGCTGTTATTATTTCTTCACCATAAGATGATCTGAACTCAGAAATATTTCAGGTCATGTGAAAACCGCTCTAGTCCTGTACAAATTTGGCACTTTGAGGACAGCGCAAGAGACATTGACAGGTTACTTAATGAAAGAGTACTGATCTCTATTCCTGAATGTTGTTGTCAAATGCTGTTGAGTTACACAAAGTTACACAAAACACAGAGGTCTCGATCAATTCATTCACACATGAACAGCCAAAACAAACTTCAAGCTCTTCTCTAAATTTGCCATAGAAATAATCTTAAAATCAAAACGACACGAGACACAAATCGAAATCACATGTGTCGTGGAGAGAATAAGCTAAAAATATAAGTACTAAAAGACCTCACCTATACACAAAACATATTCTGTCTCCGAAAGCTAAGCCCAGACCAACACACAAAACACATGGCTTTACACAAACCATTCACAGAAAGCATTCACACATCTCATACCATAATAAAATCGTTCAGATCTCTCACACTATGGACAGAAAACACTCAGAATCATACCACTCTCAGCACAAAGTTCTCACAGGGTTCTCAAAGACCTTTTTTAGCACGCCATTACATCAGTTCCAGTACAGCCACCACAGTAAGCTCATTTTAACCTGGTAGAAAGCTCTTTACATGGTTAGTGTAACATTTGTTTCTTACACAATGTTCTGTTTTTTAATAACATTATTTTGCAGCCGGGTAAGCTGGTAATGTAACTGCTGCTCAGCTGAATACTTCAAGAATTACGAGACCCGGACCTCCTCCGAGTCAAAAGTTTGCCACTTTACTGTAAAATGAGCTTCGTCTGTGTCACGTTATGAGTACAAAGGCCCACTACACATTTTTCTCTCATTTTTTTCAGCTGGTGCAGTCTATACACGGTGGGGAAGCCAAACCTGTCCAAGTCATTCTACCACTTTATACCAAGGTACGCAATAACTCCTCTAAGCTGTTGACTAAAAATAGCCGATATCACTAAAAAGCAACAAGGCCTTATTTCACTAAAATTTATTTTATTACACCGAAAGAGGTATCCATGGCTGTCACACCAACGCACCGTTATCCCTTTATGCTTCTCACCAATGTGGTCGCTGTAAATTCAAGTCCAGCTCATGCTGGCTTTCTCTCCAGCCGTACTTGTGAAGGTTCGCTAGCAACGTGCAGATTGTCGCAGGTTTCCCTGAGGCTCTACCCGGTTTCCCCCAATCATATTGCTGGCGGCCGTCGTATAAGTGAAATATTCTTGACTAGGGCGAAAAACACCAATAAAATAAACATATACATAAATCAATTACACCAGAATATTTAGAAGTGATTAGAGGTATCCCACCACCAATGTTTACCCAAAATTAGACAAAGGCGTTAAACTGAAGTGATCTTCAAATGTAGAAAAGAGTATGTTCTTCAGGCCCCAAACAGCCTATGTCATTAGAATATAAATACCAAGGTGACATAATAAGAAAAGCCGTACAAACCATTTGTGTCTTATCATTGTATGGCTTAGACATTGCACATGTACAAAGTTGTTACACATTGAAACTACAGGGGCAGAAGTTCCAACCAGTTTTGACTTATCACTCAAGAGTTAATGGCAACACAAAAGGTTGTGCTGTAAACCATTTGGGTACTCTCATTACAGGTTTAATGGCAGGGTCACATTACCAACACAAGGGCAGCGGTGCCAACCATTTGTGCCTGCCTTTAAATCCTCAATGGAACAAGACGTTTGCCGGACACCAATCCAAGGCTTACTTGTATGGATCAGAGTTCCAACTTTACAAGAGCAATCCGGTCTTCCGTCAGAGGAACTCCAACGGGGCCTTTTTTGTTGACAGGGACATCCAGTGTGCCGTCTGCTACACGCCGGGCAGACCCAGTCACGTTATGATTCCAGCTCGTCAGGAGTGTCCAGCCGGATGGACCGTGGAGTACTTGGGGTTTCTCATGGCTGCGCACCACACGCACGAAAAGTCTGAGTACGCGTGCGTGGATCAGGATCCCGACACCCACCCAGGCACCGCTGCCAGCGTTAACGCCCATCTGCTGTATGTCGTAGAGGCTGTCTGTGGCCCATTGCCATGTCCGGACTATGTTGACGGTTATGAAGTTACATGCGTTGTCTGTACAAAATAAATAGGGTTTTTAGTAAAAGGCTATTACATAATTTAAACCTTGGTCGTTGTTTCCAAGATTGTAAGGTCAACTAATTAGTTCTAGCATCCTTCAGAAAGGAACAGTAGCTTTCTCGTCCTTCCTCATCAGTTCTGAAATGTTTCATGTGCGTTATTAACTTCCATGTGGTGGTATGGTATCGCAGTAAAACAAAGGTTATGGCCCTGTAGAGGAATACTTTATTATGTTGTTCACTCTGTCTTCTTTAGATCATCATAAGACTATTCATTATGTACCTGTAACTTTAATTACTAGCACTAGATGTACTTATATACATGCCAGTCATGATTACAACAGTCTTTGAATTTAAGGTACTAGATAACTGACTCTTTATTTATTTACATTTTTTTTTATTTATTTATTTTTTTTTTTTGATTGGTGCTTTTTTACCCATACAACGTCGGCTATATTTTGTTGAGATGGAATCCGATGGAACCCTTGGGTAAAAATGAGGTCGCTATAGAAGGCATAAGGTAACAGAAAAGTCAATTAGCGGAGACAGAAGGAAACAAAATATTTCATACATTGTATAGTAGAAAAGCAGCATATCAGAAAAACATAGCCATTATCCACTTACTGCATGTAAATGACACAGCAGTGTATTTATTTCATTTCTGTTTAACACCATTCTCCGTAATGTTTCATTTATTCAAAACTGGCCACATTATCTTCGGAGGAAAACCCATGAACCTTTGAAGCCTTATATCATACATTTCCATGCACAACAGGTGAGGAAGCCAGTCCCAGCTAGACTTCCGTCCGCGACGACCACACTGCTGAGAAGTTCCTGCATCATTCCTCTGCACTAACACGCCATCAACGAGGCCAGGGAGATCACGTAGTTGTAAATAAAAGTGGCTTTAAAGCGTCATCCGCTTAGTATTCCAAAGCAATGACAAATTTCGTCACGATGGTAGGTATGGATATTGAGCCGTTTTAATAGCGTTTTTCTTTGAAACATTAAAAAGTTAAGGTGTTAAGACAAGAAGGGAACCAGTGACATCAAGACTTCAGTCTGCGATTTGATCTTTAGAAATCCGATCGACTGAGGCGAGAATACCACTGAACATGAATGTCGTCAGTATCATTAAGCATTGCTGAAAGTCAGACATATTCTAATAGACTAACACTAGCTTTCCATACGCCGAATGTTAGTCCAGCTTACGCAACGCCCAAGGTGCGCACGTTGAGCGCCAAGGTTGCGTACACGGAAAGATAGCCTGCCTTGCGACTAGCGTTTACCGTGCGTACTTCGAGTGCCAGTCGATCAGACGCTAAGCGCCAGCCGTGCTTATGCTTACACATTATCAACCTTATTGTTTGATTCATTAACAAATACTTGAAATCTCTATTTCATTTGTTGGTCTTTCTTCTTCATTCGTCACAGCCCCTACACCCCCGGTCGGACATGAAGTGTTGGTGTAGTAAGTGCTATAAGTAGGTCAGATTTTGCTGCGAGGAGCAATGATAACACTTGAGCAGATTGAGCAAACCGGCGTGCACACCAATTCTTTGACATACATTGTATTTCAGAAAACTGAATAGAGAAATTTACCCATTGTCCGAACACTACATGTAAGTCCCTCGACAACTTGTACATCAGTTTCTTTCTTTTATTGGTGTAGGCATACACATTTCACTTGTTCCACGGCGGCCAGTATTATGTTAGGATAAACAAATAAAATTAAAAAAAATAATAATAAAACAAAATAACACCAATGATTGCTCTCAACATGAATAAGAAACTGTTGTCGAGTGGATGTAAGTAAAATGACTGCTAACAAGTGGACATATCTAAAATGACTGCGAGCTTAACAACTTCGTCGCTCATATTTATAGGCTAACGTGAAGAAAATTCTGAATGGTTTGTTCCTAAACATGTTTATAATATGGGCACATCTTTCTAGAATGTATGCTCTATGTATAATAACACGAAACTCATGAACACAAAAGTCTCGAGAACACGCGATTAAATTCCAGCGCAGGTTATCACTTACACAAAGAAAAATGTAGGTCAGATCCAGACCCGGTTACCTCAACAACCCAATAAAAAAATATAATTCAATGTTATAAAGACGGGGTTCGTAACACAAACATGTCACCAGTACCACAGCTGTAATGTTGCATGGCTCGACGGAGAACTCAGACACAACTTCCACCTTTTGCCGTGTTAACCTCATCAATTATAAAGTAAGAAGCAAGAACTGGATTCTAGCTTGCAACTTTCATTGGATATGAGCTGAATCCAGAGCAATATAAATACCTCAAATTACAAGGGAGACAACTTTATTGATCTTGCAGGTATACAGGGAACTGTCGGTCCAGCGCATGCTCAGACATGACATTAGCAGGAAAACTTTCCTATGGATGTGAGGCTGCTGTGCTGCCATCACTTAGAGAAAATGATTTCCATCGTTGGTTTAGGCTTTGTGACCGCTGCTGTGCTTGGAGTGTTTCAGGTTTGTTTCTTCCCCCTGCAGCCCCACATGCATGTGTCCCCTTATTTTAAAGTGAGTTAGCTCTGATGAGAAATGCTAACACAAGCTGCACATGTTTTTTTTTGTAATTCGATCCTCACGCCCTTAAATTCGTGCCGTTGTAATATGTTATATGGTAATGTCCTGTTGTTTCTGTCAGATCGCCGTCTCCACGGATATCGACCAGACGTCTCTCAAGGGTACAGGTAAGGAATGGACCAACGTGTAGTGTAACAGTGATTAACGTGCAGTGTGGGTTCTGTAAAACCAGCCATTCTATCTACTATCACGAGAAGGCTGTTATGCAGGCGGATATCACGACTGTATATGCTACAAGTCTATATGCCAGAGTGCTCTCACTGCAGTCTAACTCAGTGAAGTTCAGTCTACCTCATATTAATGCACAAAGCCGCATTTCCGTTTAAGCAGGACGTTAATTCTTACTGGCGTCACAAGCCGGATATATATCAATTTACAGAACAATACTACAGATACATTATACGTGTATTCTACTGAACAGAAATGCTCTGAAATACTGCAGACGAACCATACTCTTGTGAACATGCATTATGGCCGGTGTAACATTACAGATTGTGTACTCTTCTGACATGTTCAAACAGCCATCTTGATTTCACAGCAATATCATTTGTCTCATTTTAAAGGCATTCTTCAGGTAAACAAACATTGATCACACTCGATCGCCTTGGTGGCCTTTTTGGTTAGAGCATTCGTCTCCGGGTCTAGAGATCAGGGACCAAACCTGAGACTTTTAAATGGTATTTGCTGCTGCCTCGCTTCGCCTTCACAACTGAAAGGTTAGAGCAAAGAAACAGGACTGGTCGGTCCAGTGTCAGTATAATGTGACCAACTGGGGTGTCACGTGTGGTGCCTTCGACATGATGCTCCAGTGGTGGGAGCACTTTTACGGCATGGACTCGTCCTGCCACAAAAAGGCACTATATACATTCCATATCGCTGTGAGTTCAAGCCCGGTTCATGCTGTCATTCTCTCCGGCCGCACGTAGGAAGGTCTGCTATCAGCCTTCAGATTGTCGTCTAAGTAAAATATTCTTGAGTAAAACACCAAGCAAACAGATGATTAAATATATGCATTCTAAGGACTCCTTGTCGTTATATGACTGAGCAATTGTTGAGGAAGACGTTAAACTCAAGCATACATATACATATTTACTTGTTCACAGTCACTCACCGCTTCCGAGTAGTTACCTCCCTTGAGCAGTAAGTACAATACAAGATTTATCCTCAATTTGTCGTTAAGCTCCTTATGTGTGTCAGCTTTAGATCTTTCTCCTTCAGGATGTTGTAGAGATCATTGTGGACTTCCTGGCCGGGATGGACGAGACGGACGGGACGGAATTCAGGGGCCCTACGGACCACCTGGACCTCCTGGGGAGAAGGGGCCTCCCGTAAGTGTTTTGATAATTAAACAATAACAGACAGGGATAGCTATTGGCCCTCACTCATTTTATTTTAACAATAAATTGCATCTTGAGGATGTCAACACTACTTTCACATGTGCCACCATTATCCTCACGTCCTGGCTAAAGAAAGATGGTGAACCTGATATTTATATGCTGTGATTGGGTATCATCCTGGTGACACCACCAATAGAGCCGTACTGATACACTTGACCTTTTTAGAATGTGACAAAACCATTCATTATGACACATTGGAGAAATCCACATTAAAACATATTCAGTGGATGAAAATTCATTTCAAATGGTAACCATCAGCCGGGTTTCAGTAATATAAAAGTGATGTTTTTTCTCCTTTTCTTTTCCTTTTCCATTACCACTGCTCATATAATTTAGGTACATACAAATTACATTGCCAAAACCAACTACACCATGGACATTTTATGATACCGTCGAGCAAAACCCTTCAGTGTCCATGGAAATATCAATATCTGTTGTTTATAGTCAAATTTATGTGTTTCATAGGGACAGTCCTTCCTCATGGAATCCAATCTACAAAACATTATCAACATCTTAACAGAGAAGATGGCTGTCATGATCTCCCGGGAGGTTCAGCTGATGCGCTCTGTAAACCAACTGGGGCAGGATACGGAAGTAGAGGGAAGGGCTCGTTCTGGCTCATCCTCCAGAGAAAACACCCAGCACACTGGCGTAGGTGAGACTACTTGTAATACATCAACACCGGAGATACATGAAGGCACGAAACAGAATGGCGCAAGTCAGTATATCAGCACCACACTTAGAGCGACACCCCGGCCTGAGTGAGTCTCTCTGTAATACATCAACACTAGGGTTAAAATAAGACATAAAACAGACTCTCCTGGGTGAGTCTCTCTATATGACACCAATATTAGGGTTACGGCCAGACTCAAATCAGATCGCTCTAGGTGAGTTTGTCTGTGATACACCCGCAACAGAGTTAAAGTCAAACACACTACAGGCTTATCTAACTGAGTCTCTATGTAATACATCACTAACGAAGTCACACCGAGCTCTGAGATCACCTCGCCATGTTCCCGCCAGCTCAGCCACCACATTAATCGCTCGGAATCGTTACATTCGCTAAACTGGGACTCGGTCTTGCCGTCTGCGTTGTCGTGAAAGTGGTCCAAGCTGTACGGGTACAAAACAATTCGAACGTGATCCTTAAGTAAATTGGAATGCATGAGTGATCAGTTTAAAGGAATTATTAGGAAAATTACGTTGGGATAAAACAAATGTTATCTACGCGTGCACAAGGACAGCATTTCAACTTCGCAAAGGGCTATTTTTTAAATCAAGCGACACCGTACCGAGGCGGAAAAGACTGCTCTTCCCAGACTTAATATCACCTACCTTCTTCACGGTGATTCCTTATACATGTTGTCACATCCACTCATTATCGTCAGTATTAAAAAAAAACTTTAAAGTTAACACTAAACTAAAGATCAAAACGCAGAAAAAATGGCTTTACAGAAACTATTTACAGAAAGTACTGATATACCTCAATCTACAGGCACCCTTCCCATCTGTAACACAGAAAATCATTAGAATGATGCAATCTGAACACAAAGTATATCGGTTCACAAATTTAATTACATCTGTCCCCACACACACCAACAAGACCCATACTTTAGTCAGAATAAAAATGTTTAAAATTGTAAGTTCATTCGTGTATCCCCGATCCCACCACCTTTGCACAATACACTGCTTTTATTTAAAAAGCTATTTTCCAGTTTGGACAAAAACAAAACAACCTCAATGATATACTCTGCCAAGTTGTTGAAAAATGGACTTTGCCTACATTATTTGTCAGTACAAATTCTTCTTAAATCTATTTTTCCACTTTTTCAGCCGGTGCAATCTACACTCTATGGGGAAGGAAGACTTGTCCAAGCCATTCCACCACTTTGTACCAAGGTAGGCAGATGTCCCGGCTAAATTGTCTGACTCATGAAACCAACCACATCTGGCAACCAAAGACAACAGATTCTTGTGTTGATCAAAAGTCTATTATCACGGAATCATAAAAGAAGCTTAGGTATCTCGCCTTCATTATTTTTACGAAATATAGACAAAAACGTTAATATGAAATGATTGTTGAGACTAAAACGATTATTTCATTGAAAACTTAAAGAACCAATCATAAAGTAATCCATTGTGTTATACACAGTGTTGCCAGCAAAAGGGCAACGATGCCAACCATTTATCTGTTGTGATTACAAGACTAATTGTAAGGTTACATTTCCAGCACAACAGCTGGGGTGCAAATCATACCTATTTGATCATTAGAGGGTGACTGGCATTGTCACACTATAAGCACAAGGCTAGCGGTGTCAACCAAATGTGTCTTATAATTACAATGTTAATGACAGGGTTACATGTCGGTCCAAACCATTTATGTCTCATCATCAGTGGATAAAGGTGGCGTCACATTACTAACGCAAAGGTAGCTGTCCCAGCCATTTGTGTTTTGTCATTACACGGTTACAGAGTCAAATTATCATCACAAGGCCATCTGTGCAAAGCATTTGTGTCTTACCATTACAGGGTTGATGGCAGGGTCACATTACCAACACAAGGGCAGCGGTGCCAACCATTTGTGTCTGCCTTTAAATCCTCAATGGAACAAGACTTTTGCCGGACACCAATCCAAGGCTTACTTGTATGGATCAGAGTTCGAACTTTACGATACCAATCCCGTCTTCCGTCAGACTAACTCCAACGGCGCTTTCTTTCATCAAAGGGACATCCAGTGTGCCGTCTGCTACACACCGGGCAGACCCAGTCACGTTATGATCCCTGCCCGTCTGGAGTGTCCAGCCGGATGGACCATGGAGTACTTTGGGTTTCTCATGGCTGCGCACCACACACACCGTAAATCTGAGTACGCGTGCGTGGATCAGGATCCCGATACCCATCCCGCCACCGCTGCCAACGTTAACGGCAACCTGGTGTATGTTGTAGAGGCTGTCTGTGGCCCATTGCCGTGTCCAGACTATGTTGACGGTTATGAAGTTACATGCGTTGTTTGTACAAAATAAGTAGCGTTTTTAAAAGAAGTCTACGAAGTATTTTACACTTTTGTCACGGCTCCTAAAGAATACAAGGCCACTTAATTAGTGTTGACATCTTCCAGAAAAGAACATTGGCATTTTTGTCCTACCTGATCAGTTTTGAAATGTTTCATTTGTATCATGAACTTGCAGACAGTCCTATGGTATCGCAGTAAAACAAAAATTCTGCCTCATAAAATTCTCCACTCGTTCTTCCTAACATAATTGTAGGCACTATGTACCTGTAATTTCGATTACTAACATCACATGTACATAAATATATACCATTCACAATTACTCCAGCCTTTAGGTTTGGCCATAACATGCTAAATTACTGACTATGTATTTATTTTTATTTTTCTTTATTTGTTTCTATATTTCATTTGTGTTTTTAGGCATGCTGAAAAATCTTTCACTTATATAAAATCGGCTACATGATGTTGGGAAGGAAGCTTGGGAAATGAACAAGCATGCGAAGCTTGCTACAACAAGCATGCGCGCGTTGCTATCAACGGCATAAGGTAACAGAAAAGGCAATTAACGTAGACTGAAGTTGACAAAACATAGCATACATTGTATTTTAGAAAATCAGCTTATCGGAAAAATAAAGTCACTGTCCACTTACTGGATGTAAAGACCACAGCAGTGTATTTAGTTTATTTGTCTGTTACACCCTACTCAAAAATATTTCAAATGTTCCAAAGCGGCCACAATTATGTTGGGAGGAAAACCCATGAATACTTGTAGGTTTCTGGCAGACATTCCCACGCACGACAGCAGGTGAAGCCAATCCGAGCTAGACTTGAACTCAAGACGACCGCACTGCTGAGAGGCTCCTGAATCATTGTTCTGCACTAGCACGCTAACCCTTTGGTCAGGGAGACCACGTACTTGTAAATGAAAATAGCTTTAAAGTGTAATCAACTTAGTATTCCAAGCAGCCACAAATTTCATCACTATGGCAGGTATGGATATTGAGTGCTTTTTAATAGCATTTTTCTTTCAAACATTTAAAAGTTAAGGTGTTAAAACCAGAAAGAAACCAGTGATATCAATACTCTATTCTGCGATTTGATCTTCCAAAACCCGATCGACCGAGGGGAGAATACAAATAAAGATGAACGCCGCCAGTATCATTAAGTATTGATGAAAATCAGACGTAGTCTAATAGACTAACACTAACCGTGCATACGCCGAGTGCTAGTTGCCCTTACGAAGAACCCATTGTGCGTACGTCGACCGCCAGCTGTGTGTACGCTGAGCACCAGGGTTCCATACACCAAAAGATAGGCCGGTCCCCGTTGAGCGTTAACCGTGCATACATAGAGTGCCAGTCGATCAGACTCTAAGCGCCATCCGTCCTTATGCTTATGTATTATCAACCTTATCGTTTGATTCACTAAAAACTACTCAAAGCCTATATTTGTCTGTAAGACATCAACACTAGAGTTACAACAAGACCTGAAATAGTTTGGCCTAGGTGAGACTGTATGAAATTCGTCAACAGCGCAGTTACACCAAGCTAAAATGTCGGTTGTCTATGTTCCCAGGACAGTTAGGGATTAAGCTTTACGTGCCAGTCCCATTTCTGTGAATTGAGAAGTTATGCTCTTATTACTCTCTTCATAACAAGGTGACATAAATTCAGATATATTTCAGATCATGGGAAAACCTTTCTCGTCGCGACACTTTCAAGACAGCGCCCGCAACATGGCCCATTCCCAGGTTACTTAATCAAAGAGTACAGATCTGGATTTTTGAAAGTTTAACTGAATATTAAAAAAATGATTTCACTTCTAAATTATACCAAGGCATAAAGGAAACTCACCGGGCTGAATCTACAACTGCCACAACAACTGTTCAGTTACACAAAGTCACACAAAACAAAGTGGTCTCGATCAATCCATTCACTCATGAACAGTCGAAAAGAAACTTCAAACTGTCCTGTAAATTTATCATCGAAATAATCTTAAAATCAGAAGGACAGCAGAGCAAAATCGAGATCATGGGTTTTGGGGAGGGGCTCAGCTAAAAATATGAAGTAATAGAAGGCCTCAGTCGTACACTAAACATACTCTGACTCCGAAAGCTTAGCCCGGACCAAGACACAAAAGAAATGGCTTTACACAAACCATTCACAGAAAGCATTCACGCATCTCATGCCATAATGAAATCCTTCAGATTTCTCATGCTATGGACAGAAAACACTCAGAATCATACCACTCACAGCACAAAGTTCTCATAAGGTTCTCAAAGACCCACACCAAGTTTTTATAGGCCATTACATCAGTCCCGGTACAGCCACCACAGTAAGCACATTTTAACCTGGTAGAAAGCTCTTTACATAGTAAGTGTAACAATTGTGTGTTCTGTTTTTTAATAACAGTTTTTTTTGCAGCCGGGCAAGCTGGTAATGTAACTGCAGTCCAGCTGAATACTTCAAGAGTTACGCGACTCCTGACCTAATCCGAATCAAAAGTTTGTCACTTTATTGTAAAATGAATGAATGAATGATTATGGCTTAACGCCACATCGGCAATATCTCAGCCATACCATGGCGATATTGTAAAATGAGCTTCGTCTGTGTCACGTTGTGAGTACAAAGACCCACTCCACATTATTCTCTCATTATTTTCAGCTGGTACAGTCTATACAGGCTGGGGAAGCAAAACCTTTCCAAGTCATTCTATCACTCTATACTAAGGCACGCAATAACTACGCTAAGCTAGTTGACTAAAAATAGCCGATATCAATAAAAAGCAACAAGGCCATATTTCAGTAAAATTTATTTTATTACACCAAAAGAGGCATCCATGGCTGTAGCACCAAAGCACCGTTATCCCTTTGTGCCTCTCAACAATGTGGTCGCTGTAAATTCAAGTCCACCTCATGCTGACTTTCTCTCCAGCCGTACTTGTGAAGGTTCGCTAGCAACCTGCAGATGGTCGTAGGTTTCCCTGAGGCTCTGCCCGGTTTCCCCCATCATATTACTGGCGGCCGTCCTATAAGTCAAATATTCTTGACCACGGAGTAAAACACCAATAAAATAAACAAATACATAAATCAATTACACCAGAATGCTTGGAAGTGAATAGAGGTATCCCACCACCAATGTTTAGCCAAACTTAGACAAATACGTTAAACTGAAATGATCTTCAAATGTAGAAAAGAATATGTTCTGCAGGCCCCAAAGAGCCTATGTCGTTAGAAAATAAATACCAGGGTCATATTACAAGAAAAGCACAAGAACAGCGATACAAACCATTTGTGTCTTATCATTGTATGGCTTAGACATTGCTCATGTACAAAGTTGTTGCACATTGAAACTACAGGGGCAGAAGTGCCAACCATTTGTGACTTATCACTCAAGAGTTAATGGCACCACAAGGGGTTGTGCTGTAAACCCTTTTGGGTACTCTCATTACAGGTTTAATGGCAGGGTCACATTACCAACACAAGGGCAGCGGTGCCAACCATTTGTGCCTGCCTTTAAATCCTCAATGGAACAAGACTTTTGCCGGACACCAATCCAAGGCTTATTTGTATGAATCAGAGTTCCAAGTTTACAACAGACCTTCGGTTTTCCGTCAGAGGAACTCGAAAACATTTCACCTATTCCACGGCGGATAACATCATTTTGTGATGAAATCCCGTGGAGATTTGCAGGTTTCTGGCAGACTTTCCCACGCACGGAAGGGGAGGAAGTCAATCCTAGTCACACTTAAACACGAAATAACCACACTGCTAGGAACACTAGCACGCCAACAACTCGGCCAGAGGGACGACTTCGATGTAAATGAAAATATCTTGAAGGTGTGTTTCCGCTTTTTTTTGTTGACAGGGACATACAGTGTGCCGTCTGCTACACGCCGGGCAGACCCAGTCACGTTATGATCCCAGCCCGTCTGGAGTGTCCAGCCGGATGGACCGTGGAGTACTTGGGGTTCCTCATGGCTGCGCACTATTCACACCGGAAATCTGAGTACGCGTGCGTGGATCAGGATCCCGACACCCACCCAGGCACCGCTGCCAGCGTTAACGCCCATCTGCTGTATGTTGTAGAGGCTGTCTGTGGCCCATTGCCGTGTCCAGACTATGTTGACGGTTATGAAGTTAGATGTGTTGTCTGTACAAAATAAGTAGGGTTTTTAGTAAAAGGCTTTTACATATTTTAAACCTTGGTCGTTGTTTCCAAGATTGTAAGGTCACCTAATTAGTCCTAGCATCCTTCAGAAACGAACTGTAGCTTTGTCGTCCTTCCAACTCAGATCTGAAATGTTTCATGTGCGTTTCTAACTTCCATGTAGTGGTATGGTATCGCAGTAAAACAAAGGTTATGGTAATGTAGAGGAACACCTTATTATGTTGTTCACTCTGTCTTTTTAGATGAACATAAGACTATTCATTATGTACCTGTAACTTTAATTACTAGCACTAGATGTACTTATATATATGCCACTCGTCATTACAACAGTCCTTGAATTTAAGGTACTAGATTACTGACTTTTTATTTCTTTATATTTTTATATACTTGTTCATTCTTTAAATTGGTGCTTTTTTACTCATGCAAAGTCGGCAATATTACGTTGAGATGGAATCCGGTGGAACAATTGGGTAAAAATGAGCATGCGCAGGTTGCAATAGAGGGCATAAGGTAACAGAAAAGTCAATTAGCGGAGACAGAAGGAAACAAAATATGGCACACATTGTATAGTAGAAAAGCAGCTTATCAGAAAAACATAGCCATTATCCACTTACTACATGTAAATAACACAACAGTGTATTTATCTCATTTCTGTTTAAAACCATTCTCAGTAATGTTTCACTTATTCCAAAGCCGCCACATTAACTTCGGAGGAAAATCCATGAACATTTGCAGCTTTCTGGCATAGGAGAAGAAGCCAGTCCCAGCTAGACTTCAGTCCGCGACGACCACACTGCTGAGAAGCTCCTGCATCATTGTTTTGCACTAGCACGGCATCAACGAGGCCGGGGACACAACTAAGTTATAAATAAAGATAGCTTTAACGCGTCATCCGCTTAGTATTCCAAAGCAATTGAAAACTTTGTCAACATCGTCGGAATATAAATTAAGCGATATTAAAAATGTCTTTGTATGAAGCATTACAACCATAACGTGTTAAAACAAGAAGGGAGCCAGTGATATCCAGACTCCACTCTGCGATTTGATCTTTAGAAATCCGATCAACTGAAGTGAGAATACAACTGAACTTGAACGTCGTCAGTATCATTAAGTATTGCTGAAAGTCAGATGTATTCTAATAGACTAACACTAGCTTTAAATACGTCAAATGTTAGTCGAGCCTACGCAAAACCCACCGTGCGTACGTCGACCGCCAGCTGTGCGCATGTTGAGCGCCGGTGTTGCGTACGCCAAAAGATAACCCTGCTTGTGACGAGCGTTTACCGTGCGTAACTTCGAGTGCCAGTCGATCAGACGCTAGGCGCCAGTCGTGCTTATGCTCACGCATTATCAACCTTATTGTTTGACTCATTGACAAATACTTGAAATCTGTATTTCATTTGTTGGTCTTTCTTCTTCAGTCACCACAGCCACTACACCCCCGAGCCGACATGAAGTGTTGGTGTAGTAAGTGCTATAAGTAGGTCAGTTTTTGCTGCGAGGAGCAATGATAACTCTTGAACAGAATGAGCAAACCAGCCACAATAAACTGTTAACAGCGTTAGATTAATACTTCCGGCTGCGAATTATAAACAGCACACCAATTCTTTGACATACATTGTATTTCGGAAAACTGAATAGAGAAATTTACCCATTGTCCGAACACTACATGTAAGTCCCTCCCCAACTTGTACATGCTAATAATAGCAAAATAACACCAATGGGCGGACCCACGACCATCCGCAGGTCCCTGGCAGACATTCCCATGTGTGGCCGGAGAGGACGCCAGCATGAGCTGGTCTTGAACTCACAGTGACCCCATTGGTGGAAGGCTTCGGGTTGTACTTAAAAATGGCGAAAACTCGTGACTAACTTGCTAAATGTAGATAGTTTAACCCATGCACCCCACCCTCCCAATAAGACAGCATCTTCCTCAAAATAAAAATCAACAACAAACAAAACGCAACAGTGCATTTATAACAAACAAACATATATAAATGTGTGAGATCTGACTACCGCGTTGGTGTAGTAAATGTTACGAGTAGGTTAGTGTTTGATGCGAGCAGCTACAATAACACTTGAGCAGAATTAGTAACCCAGCCACATCAAACTGTTAGGACTGCTGAATGTTAACCTCTAACTGGTAATTATAAACATGCCTTCGCAATTCCTCGGCTTAAAATGTAATACTTAACTAATGGAAGTCTAATTAGGGTTTCCGATGTGACAATGGAATTTCGCAGATATCTGTTTGTTTCCGCCGAACTGTAACAAGTGTATAGGTACCACTATTGGGAAGGAAAATTGATAAACAATTGCCTTGTTCAACTCTCACACAGCCATCGGCCTTACACAAGATCAAACAAAGAAACGCGAAGACGCTCGACTAAATTCAATCCATATATTTGAACAAAATGAACAAATGGTACAACTAACAGTAACATGCGAAACGATAAAGGTAATTAGAAAAATATGTATATATATTGTTTCTTACTGGTGACAGCGTCCCAATGCGAATGGACTATTCCGGCTTCCAAAGGCAAGTCAGTCTACGTAAATACAGAATCCACAGTTTTGGGGAATTCACAAATCGAAGGATGACATTCCTGCATTGACGGACAGCGTAGGGCACGGTACGACGACTATGGCATATATTCAACTCCGCGGCAAGGTACAACTTTCTTGGGCAGACTGGTTGACAATAACCTCCGTGATGCCGAGCTGGCAATATCTGTTTCACTCTTCGGAAATGTACACAAAGTCATATTAAGGGTAAACTGGCGTAAAGTCTACGTAATTGCATAGAGAGACGATGAGCGATACAAGCTCCAAAACGACGTCTCCAACAAAATAGTAAGTGGCCAAACACAACCTCACAAAACTGCTACGTACGAAACTGGAGTTCAAAATCACAAAATTATCGAATGGTATGAAAAGCGATATATCCAAATCGCACAAAATCCTTCTAAATGAACGAGAGTAAATATGATTGCTCTCACATCAACTTGAGTAAGAAACTGTTGTCGAGTGGATGTAAATAAAATGACTGCTCATAAGTGTACATATCTAAAATGACTGTGAGCTTAACAACTTCGTCGCTCATATTTATAGGCTAACGTGAAGAAAACTCTGGATGGTTTGTTCCTAACCATGCTTATAATATGGGTACTTCTTTCTAGAATGTATGCTCCAGGTATAATGACACGAAACTCATGTACACAAAAGCCTCGAGAACACGCGAATAAATTCCAGCGCAGACTATCACTTCCACAAAGAAAAATGTAGGTCAGACCCAAACCCGGTTACCTCAACAACCAAATAAAAAAATATAATTCAATGTTTCAAAGACGGGGTTCGTAATATAAACATGTCACCAGTACCACACCTGTAATGTTTTGTGGCTCGACGGAGAACCCAGACAAAACCTCCTCCTTTTGCCGTGTTAACCTCATGAGGAAGCAAGAACTGGATTCTAGCTTGTAACTTTCATTGGATATGAGCTGAATTCAGAGCAATATAAATATATCAAATTAAAAGGAAGACAACTTTATTGATTTTGCAGGTTTACAGAGAACTGTCGGTCCAGCGCATGCTCTGACATGACGTTACCAGGAAAACTTTCCTGTGGATGTGAGCCTGCTGTGCTGCCATCACTGAGAGAAAATGATTTCCATCGTTGGTTTAGGCTTCGTGACCGCTGCTGTGCTTGGAGTGTTTCAGGTTTGTTTCTTCCCTCTGCAGCCCCACATGCTTGTGTCTCCTTATTTTAAAGTGAGTTAGCTCTGATCAGAAATGCTAACACAAGCTGTACATGTTTTTTGTAATTCGATCCTCACGCCGTTGAATTCGTGGATCTGTAATATGTTATATGGTAATGTCCTATTGTTTCTGTCAGATCGCCGTCGCCACGGATATCGACCAGACGTCTTTCAAGGGTACAGGTAAGGAATAGATCAACGTGTAGTGTAAGAGTGATGAACGTGGAGTGTGGGTTCTGTAAAACCAGCCATTGTACCTACTATCACGAGAAGGCTGTTATATAGGCGGATATCACGACTGTACATGCTACAAGTCTATATGCCAGAGTGCTCTCACTGCAGTCTAACTCAGTGAAGTTCAGTCTACCTCATATTAACGCACAAAGCCGCATTTCCGTTTAAGCAGGACGTTAATTGTTACTGGCGTTGCAAGCCGGATATATGTCAATTTACAGAACAATACTACAGATAAATTATACGTGTATTCTACTGAACAGAAATGTTCATCTCTGAAACACTGCAGACGAACCATACTCTTGTGAACATGCATTATCGCCCGTGTAACATTACAGAGTGTGTACTCTGACATGTTCAAACAGCCATCTTAATTACACCTCAACACCATTTGTCTCATTTTAAAGGCATTCTGCATGTAAACAAGCATTGATGACACTCTATCGCCTTTTGGTTAGAGGATCCGTCTCGGGGCATCCGAGATCACGGACGAAACCTAAGACTTCAAGTTCACAACTGAAAGGTTAGAGCAAAGAAAACAGGACTGGTCGGTCCAGTGTCAGTATAATGTGATCAACTGGGGTGTCACGTGTGGTGCCTTCGACATGATGTTATAGTGGTGGGAACACTTTCACGGCATGGACTCGTCCTGCCACAAAAAGGCACTATATACATTCCATATCCCTGTGAGTTCAAGCCCGGTTCATGCTGGCCTTCTCTCCTGCCGCACGTCTGCCATCAGCCTGTTACTACTTTCACATGTGCCAGCATTATCCTCACGTCCTAGCTAAAGAAAGATGGTGAACGTGATATGATTAGGTATCAGTCTGGTGACGCCACCAATAGTGGCGTGATGCTACACGTGTCCTTTTTAGAAGGTGACAAAACCATTCATTATGACACACTGGAGAGATCCACATTAAAACATATTGAGTGGATGAAAATTCGCACTGACATCACGATTTTACTGATTTCAAATGGCATCCATCAGCCGGGTTTCAGTGATATAAAAGTGATTTTTTTTTCTCCTTTTCCTTTTATAATTTAGGTACATACAAATTACATTTGCCAAAACCAGCTACACCATGCATATTTTATGACACCATCTGGGAAAATCCTTAAGTGTCCATGGAAATATCAATATCTGTTGTTTATAGTCAAATTATTGTGTTTCATAGGGACAGTCCTTCCTCATGGAATCCAATCTACAAAACATTATCAACATCTTAACAGAGAAGATGGCTGTCATGATCGCCGCGGAGTTTAAGCTGATGAGCTCTGTAAACCAACTGGGGCAGGATACGGAAGTAGAGTTGAGTGCTCGTTCTGGTTCATCCTCCAGAGAAAACACCCAGCACACTGGCGTAAGTGAGACTACTTCTGATACATCAACACTGGAGATACATGAAGACACAAGACACACTTGCGCAGGTCAGTATATCTGTATTAAATCAGCACCAGACTTACTGCGAGACACACAACACCCCGGCTTAGGTGAGTCTCTCTGTAATACATCAACACCGGAGATACATGAAGGCACGAAACAGAATGGCGCAAGTCAGTATATCAGCACCACACTTAGAGCGACACCCCGGCCTGAGTGAGTCTCTCTGTAATACATCAACACCAGGGTTAAAACAAGACATAAAACAGACTGTCCTGGGTGAGTCTCTCTGTATGACACCAATATTAGGGTTACGACCAGACTCAAATCAGATCGCTCTAGGTGAGTTTGTCTCTGATACACCCGCAACAGAGTTAAAGTCAAATACACAACAGGCTTACCTTACTGAGCCTGTATTTAATGCATCACTAGCGAAGTCACACAGAGCTCTGAGATCGCTTCGCCATGTTCCCGCCAGCTCAGCCACCACAGCCAAACAATACTCATTTTTTAGTCACTATAAATATGTTTAAAATTGTAAGTTTATTCGTTTTTCATCAATAGTGTTTTATCACATCTATCATAAAAGAAGCTTAGGTATCCCGCCTTCATTATTTTTACTAAATATAGACAAAAGCGTTAATATGAAATGATTGTTAAGAGTAAAACGATTATTTCATTGAAAACTTTAAGAACCAGTCATAAAGTAATCCATTGTCTTCTTCACAGTGTTGTAATGGCAAGATGGTGTTGCCAGCAAAAGGGCAACGATGCCAACAATTTATCTGTTATGATTACAAGCCTATTTGTAAGGTTACATTTCCAGCACAACAGATGGGGTACAAATCCTACGTATTTGATCATTCTATGGTCATTGGCATTGTCAGACTACCAGCACAAGGCTAGCGGTGTCGACCAATTGTGTCTTATAATTAGAGTGTTAATGACAGGGTTACATGTTGAGTACACGGACAGCGGTCCAACCATTTATGTCTCATCATCAGTGGATAAAGGTGGCGTCACACTAACACAAAGATAGCTGTCCCAGCCATTTGTGTCTTATCATTACACGGTTACAGAGTCAAATTATCATCACAAGGTCATCTGTGCAAAGCATTTGTGTCTTACAATTACAGGTTTAATGGCAGGGTCACATTACCAACACAAGGGCAGCGGTGCCAACCATTTGTGCCTGCCTTTAAATCCTCAGTGGAACAAGACTT
This sequence comes from Acanthopleura granulata, assembly GCA_016165875.1. Classification (NCBI taxonomy): domain Eukaryota; kingdom Metazoa; phylum Mollusca; class Polyplacophora; order Chitonida; family Chitonidae; genus Acanthopleura; species Acanthopleura granulata. The sequence goes on from JABBOT010000007.1 coordinate 22,066,144, forward strand.
TTTCCGGACACCAATCCAAGGCTTATTTGTATGGATCAGAGTTCCAAGTTTACAACAGACCTTCGGTTTTCCGTCAGAGGAACTCGAAAACATTTCACCTATTCCACGGCGGATAACATCATTTTGTGATGAAATCCCATGAACATTTGCAGGTTTCTGGCAGACTTTCCCACGCACGGAAGGGGAGGAAGTCAATCCTAGCCACACTTAAACACGAAATAACCACACTGCTAGGAGCACTTGCACGCCAACAACTCGGCCAGAGGGACGACTTCGATGTAAATCAAAATATCTTGAAGGTGTGTTTCCGCTTAGTATTTCAAAGCAATGACAGATTTCGTCAACATGACTGGTGTATATATTGTGTGACTTTGGTAATATTTTTGTTTCAACCTGAACAAATTTAGCTCTTAAAAGAAGAGAATAAGCACCAAAATCTAGATTCTATTCTGCGATCTGATTTTTAAAAATCCGAACTACTGAGGCGAGAATACATCTTTAGCTGAACGCACTCAGCATAACTGAGTTTTGACCAAAATCCCACGCATTTTAACAGAGTAACGCCAGCCGTGCCGACGCCGAGTGCGAGTCGGGTTTACTCCCAGCCCGTCGTGCGGACGCAAACCGCCAGTCGTGGGTATCCTGAGCGCCAGAGTTGCGTGCGCCGAAATATAGCCCGGAGTGTGAGGAGCGTCAGCCGTGCGTACTTTGATTGTAACTCGTTCATACGCTAAGCGCCCGCCGTGCTTATGCTGCATGCAATTACTTGACATCTGTATTTCTTTTCTTGGACTTTCTCTTAGATTCGTCGGGGCGCCTACATCTTTCAATTCTGAACGAGCGGAGAGGAAGTGTTATTAATCCTAATCACCATACTCCGTGACAAAAAGTTCACAAGGGTCACAAAAGAACCTATACGTAAATGCGTTATTAAATGCACCGATTTGAGTGTTTATAAACTCACGTTACACAACACTTGTAGTCCACCATAATTGTGTGCGTCTTTGTACTTATCATCTGGGAAATTTCGTGAGTAACTTGTCATATCTATACTCACACGCAATAGAAATGCAAACCGAGTATAAAGTATGAATGTTATTTATTTACAACAATAAAGACAAGAATTACAAGTAGGGTAAGACTGAAACACATTGACTGAAGACATTTTAATGGGTGCAAACACAGATGACATCTTTATTTTTTAAGGTTAAAGTGTCACACAATTTTGGGTCAATACCCAATATGTCAGTCAATATCTAGAGTGACCACTATTAGTACTGATTACTGCCACACCTCCTGTACATTGAATGGATCAGACGATTTGTCAAGGCACTAGGGACCTTCCCGCACACATCCAGAGAAGCTGTGCGTAGTTCACGGGCAGTTGTACTGACTGGTATCACCTTGTGCTGAAGCCTTTGAACCTCATCCCACAAGTGTTCGATGGGGTTCAGACAAGGGCTGAGACTTGGCAACGGTAGAACACGGATGTTGTGCTGTTGGACGAAGGCCATTGTAACTCAGGCAACTTGAGGATGACGATTGTCCTGCTGCAAAATGAGGTGATGATGTTGTGCAAAAAATGGAATGACGTGAGGTGTTATCACTTACTCGATGTAACGCTAAGCATTGACGCAGCGAGCAAAATTCTGAAAGCATATGGGTTCAAGAATCACATTAAGCCCAATCCCAGACCATATCATGACGTAATGTTTACCCCCTGGATCCGTTTCTCAAACATTTCTGTTGGCGAAACGATCACCTCGACGCCGCCAAATTCATACTCTTCCGTCTGCATGGGAGGCACACTTTCGTCAGAGAAGACGACACCTCTCAACTCACCATGACGCCAATTTTGATGACCCTGTGCCCACTGATGTAGTCCTTGTCGATGCCTTGGTTGGAGAACAGCACGACGTGCTGGTCGGCGACGCCTGAGGTTGGTGGAAGAGAAGCGTGGGATCACAAGGTCCCGGCTATTGCGTGTTGCAATCGTCTCTCGAGCAGTTGGACTTGCTGTTAGGAACGGATCTCGATGGTGGTAACGGATAATCTGCAGATCTTGTCGAGGTGTGGTGACCATAGGTCGATCAATCCGAGGAAGGCCATCTGTGGTCTGTGTGGCATTGTATCCATGCTGAGAACGGTAAATTCTGATTATGTATATGTTGAAATGACAGCCAATTTCTTGAACAGACTCTCCATCGTCAAAACGTCGAATAGCCTGGTCTGTCTAAACTTGAGTTAAGCGTGGCATTGTTGAACAAGGAGTAATAGGCCCAATATTTGCCACAGTTTTATACCCACTAATGTTCGTGACAATTCCTTCATGTTCGATTTCACAAGAAATCTGTCCATGATGCCCATACATTCATTGACCTTGTGCCTTTTGGCATTCATTAATTTCATGTGGTTTAACACGGGGTTTTCAAAATGCAATCCAAAATATTGGTAACACCATCATGCTTCTTTGCAAGCTAAAACTCGTATCGATTTATGGTTCTCAGTTTGTTTCCTCTTTGGATACAAAACCTTATTTTAGACCTATGGCCTCCGTTTTCCTCAGCCCCAAGAAATAACTCTCATTCTAATTAGGTAAAATCTTGATGAAAATAAAAAACAACAAAAAGCACAACAGTGTATCTATAACCGATAAACATATGTAGCTGTATGAGATTTTTACTTCGAGGGGCAACGATAATACTTGAGCAAAATTAGCAAACCAGCCACATTAATCTCTTTGGACTGCTAGATGTGAACTTCTCCCTGGTAAACTTACATTCCATTTCCACAGTTCTGAATGTAATACTAAATAAATAAAAGACATATTAGGGTTTCGGATGTGGCTTTGGAATTTGGTAGTCTGTCTTTTTTTTTTCTTTTTAGCTGAATTAAAGCAAACATGTCACCAGAACAACAGCTATAATCTTCCATGGCTGGATAGAGAACCCGGGTAAAACCTCCACCTGCACCTGACCGTCATGAATTACAAACTAAGCAGCAGGAACTACATTTGAACTTGAACCTTTTCAATGGATATGAGCTGCCTCCACAGAATAGTACCTTATATATAAAGGGAGACAACTCTACTTACGTCGTTATAGCGCATGCTCAGAAATGACAATATCAACAAGACTTTCTGATGTACGGCTGCTGTTCCGCCATCACTTACAGAAAATGACTTCCGTCGTTGGTTTAGACTTTGTGATTGTCGCGGTGCTAGGAGTGTTTCAGGTTTGTCTCTTTATTCGAAAACTACGTATATGTATCACCTAATCTTAAAGTGCGTTGGATCCGATGAGAAATGCTAACACAAGCTCTACAATCCTTTGTACTTCGGCCATTTTGCTTTTAAATTCGTTCCTCCTACAATATGGTTCATGGTAATGTCCTGTTGTTTCTGTCAGATCGCCACCTCCACGAGTCTTGACCAGACGTCTCTCAAGGATGCAGGTAAGCAATGGAACAGCTTGTAGTGTAAGAGTCATGAACGTAATGGAGTTTTGCTTCAAGTTAGTACTATCAACACAACGTTGTTATGCAGGCGGACAGGAAGACTACGCTAGTCTACATATCGGAGTGATCTAGATGGCATATAACTCGGCCAAGGCCAGTCCACCACAGTTTAACTCACTAAGCTCATTCCCTGCTTGGATTTTATCGTTGTGTAAGGAATGTTGGCAGACTGCCAAGCTTTCACGCAGACCAAAGATTCAGGCGGTCATGTTACAGACATCGAGGGCCAAGTAGTCTATTACCCTGCTCTTCCTCTGTAGCAAGATGTGTAAGAGGAGTAACATGACTTAGTGAGGGTAAATGCAATCTTTGTTCTAATATCATGTAAAAACTCCGATTTCAAAGTGTAAGCTGAGAGCATTGTTCAGGATTTGACTGGTCATCCTGGTAAACCACGGTATCATCTCCACCATCCTTTGTTTCAGAAATATTGTACGTTTTTGGATTAAACAAAGCAATCAGTTCGGCTTGCTGTAGAGATCATCTTGTGCTCCTACATTTACATAATAAAACCGTTAGATTACTGTTTAACACAACCTAAATTGTTACTTGCATAATTACGTTGTTACTTTTTCGGTAAGAAGCCCAGTAGTATTTATCAAGTCGAAAGGACCGGTACAAATCTAAATATGACACAAGAAAGATCGTCTCCCTTAGAATTATTCCTTGTTCCAAAAGCAGCCACTGGTCGAAGTCTCTAGCCGTTCCGGAAAAACTACCTTCTTTCAGCAGTACAAGTATAAACCGGACGGACGTGAATTAGAGGGCTTCGAATCGTAAACAGATCTCATCAGGTTTAGCCTTAACCAGTCGTTGAGGTATTAATTCATGTTTGTCAAATTTATATCTCGTTTTAGGTTGTTGTAGAGAGCATTGTGGACTTCCGGGCCGGGATGGACGAGACGGACGGGATGGAATTCAGGGCCCCTACGGATCACCTGGACCCGCGGGGGAGACGGGGCCTCCTGTAAGTCTTTTGGGCGTTAAATGATTACAGACGCGGGTAGCTTCTCAATTTTATTCCACTCACCTAGCCCTAAGAGATGAATCTAACAAGTTTCATTTCGCAGGGCACATATATATCAATATTACTTGTTATTCCACGGCTGTCTGGTTGTGTCTTGTTCCAGAAAAATAATACTTTTACCACCTTCAACGTACTGTCTATAAAAAGGCGTCCTATATGCATAAATCATAAACCCATTTTACACTCAAATTAGTTTGCATTTTAGGGGCAGACTTTCTTCATGGAGTGCAATCTACAAAACATTATAAAAATCTTAACAGAGAAAATGGCTGTCATGATCGCCGAGGAGTTTAAGCTCACTCGCTCTGCAAAGCACGAGGATACGACAGTAGAGGGAAGGGCTCGTTCTGGCTCATCCGCCATAAAAATACACAGCACATTGGTCAAGGTGAGTCTCTCTGTAATATATCAACACCGGAGATATATGAAGACACAAAGCAAATTGTCTTAGGTGATTCTGTCTGTAATACAGCAATGCAAAACTTACACCAAGACACAAAAAATGCTCCCCTGGGCGAGTCTGTAAGTAATACGTCAACATTAGAATCAATAGAAAACATAAAATATTCTGGCCTAAGAGAGTCTGTCTGTAATGCATCAACACTAGGGTTACAACAAGACGCAAACCATACTGGCCTGGGTGAGTTTTGTAGATACCTCTATATCAACGCTAGAGTTAGAGTAAGACATAAACCAGGCTGACCTGGGTCAGTCTGTCTGTAATACATCAACAAAGCACGACACAAAATAGACTGGCTCGGACGTGTTTATCTGTAATAGCGGTACATGAACACTAGAGTTACAACAAGACACAAACCAGGCTGGAGTGGGTGAGTCTGTCTGTAATACATCAACACTAGAATTACAGCAAAACACAACAACGGCTGGCCTTTGCCAGTCTGTTTAACCCATTAACACACCACCGGCATACGTGAGTGTGTGTGATACATCATCACTAGAGTTACAGCAAGACACAAACCTGGCTGGCCTATGTTCGCCTGTCTGCAATACATCAAAACAGAGTTACAGGAAGACACAATCAAGGCTGGGCTGTGTTTGTCTGTATGTAATATATCAACAAAAGAGTTACGGCAAGACACAAACCTGGCTGGCCTGGGTGAGTCTGCCTGTAATACATCAGCGCAAGACTTACAGCAGGACACAAATCAGGCTAGCCTAGACGCGTTTGTATGTAGTACATCAACACTGGGGTTACAGCAAGACAAAAGTAAGGCTGGCCTGGTTAAATCTCTCTCGTAAACAACTCTGGCCTAGGTGAGTCTGTCTTTAATACCGGTACATCAACGCAAGAGTTACATGAAGACACAAACTCGGCTCGCTCGAGTAAGTCTCTCTGTAATACCGATATATCGACACTAGAGTTACAGCAAGACAAAACTCTAGCTGGCCTGGGTGAGTCCCTCTGTAATACCGGTAGAGCAAGACGCCAACCTGGAGGGGCTAACCGAATATATCTGTAATACATCAACAACTACAGTTCCACCAAGACACGAATCACACTGGTCTGGGTGAGTCTGTAAGTAATACCGGTGTATCAACACTACAGTTACAGCAAGACACAAACCAGGCTGGCCTACGCGAGTGAGTCCGTTTGTAATACATCAACACTAGAGTTACAGCAAGAAACAAAACATAGTGGCCTACATGAGTCTGTCTATAGGACCATCACATCAACACCATAGTTACAACAAGATAAAAAACAAGAGTCTGGTCTGGATGTGTCTATATGTAATAGAGCTATATAAAAAATAGAGTTAACACAACACGCAAACCAGACTAGTCTAGGTGAGTCTGTATGTGTTACCTGTACATCAGCTTAGAGTTACAGCAAAACACAAACCAGGCCGGTGAGTCTGAAATACTCGAGGACTAGAATTACCACAGACACAAACCAAGCTGGCCTAGGCGAGTCTGTCACCTCAACACTGTAGTTAAAGCCAAAGACGCCGGCCTCTGGGAACTAGAGGGAGTCAGTCAGACATCTATAATACGCACAGCAGTTTGGTCTAGGTACGCCTGACTGTAACACAGTTACAGCGTAGTTACGACAAGACACAAAACACATGGGCATATGTAAGTCTGCATGTAATATATCAAGAATGGTCTTGAAACACAACAGGATATGAAACACAATAGCTTCGGTGAATTTCTGTGTTATACGCGAACAGCACGCTTCCGACAAGAGACAAAACAGACTGGCCTCTGTGTCTGTCTGTAAGACATCAATACTAGGGTTACACGAACACAAAATCAGACTGACCTGGGTGACTTTTTCTCTAAGACATCAACAGAATAGTTACAACAAGACATAAAACAAACTGGCCTAGGTGAGACTGTATAAAATTCATCAACAGGGAGTTATAACTAGCTGTAATGTGGGTTGGCTATGTTCCTAGGTCAGTTTGCCTTGCGGTCCACGTGGCAGGTCCATTTCTGTGAATTGTGATGTTATACTGTTATCATTTCTTCACCATAAGATGACCTGAACCTAAAATAGCCGCCATCAATAAAAGGCAACAAGGCCTTATTTCAGTAAAATTTATTTTATTACACCGAAAGAGGCATCCATGGCTGTCGCACCAACGCACCGTTATCCCTTTGTACCTATCACCAATGTGGTCGCTGTAGATTCAAGTCCAGTTCATGCTGACTTTCTCTCCAGCCGTACTTGTGAAGGTTCGCCAGCAATCTGTGGATGGTCGCAGGTTTCGCTGAGCCTCTGCCCGGTTCCCCCCCCCCCCACAATCATATTGCTGGCGGCCGTCGTATAAGTCAAATATTCTTGACTAGGGCGAAAAACACCAATAAAATAAACATATACATAAATCAATTACACTACAATATTTAGAAGTGATTAGAGGTATCCCACCACTAATGTTTACCGAAACTGAGACAAAGGCGTTAAACTGAAATGATCTTCAAATGTAGAAAAGAATATGTTCTCCAGGCCCCAAACAGCCTATGTCATTAGAATATAAATACCAGGGTGACATAACAAGAAAAGCGGTACAAACCATTTGTGTCTTATCATTGTTTGGCTTAGACATTGCACATGTACAAAGTTGTTACACATTGAAACAACAGGGGCAGAAGTGCTAACCATTTTTGACTTTTCACTCAACAATTAATGGCACCACAAGGGGTAGTGCTGTAAACCATTTGGGTACTCTCATTACAGGTTTAATGGCAGGCTCACATTACCAACACAAGGGCAGCGGTGCCAACCATTTGTGCCTGCCTTTAAATCCTCAATGGAACAAGACGTTTGCCGGACACCAATCCAAGGCTTACTTGTATGGATCAGAGTTCCAACTTTACAAGAGCAATCCGGTCTTCGGTCAGAAGAACTCTAACGGCGCTTTTTTTGCTGACAGGGACATACAGTGTGCCGTCTGCTACACGCCGGGCAGACCCAGTCACGTTATAATTCCAGCTCGTCAGGAGTGTCCAGCCGGATGGACCATGGAGTACTTTGGGTTTCTCATGGCTGCGCACCACACACACCGTAAATCTGAGTACGCGTGCGTGGATCAGGATCCCGACACCCACCCAGGTACCGCTGCCAGCGTTAACGGCCATCTGCTGTATGTTGTAGAGGCTGTCTGTGGCCCATTGCCGTGTCCAGACTATGTTGACGGTTATGAAGTTACATGCGTTGTCTGTACAAAATAAATACGGTTTTTGGTAAAAGGCTATTACATAATTTAAACCTTGGTCGTTGTTTCCAAGAGGGTAAGGTCACCTAATTAGTTATAGAATCTTTCAGAAACGAACAGTAGCTTTTTCGTTCTTCCTGATCAGTTTTGAAATGTTTCATGTGCGTTATTAACTTCCATGTAGTGGTATGGTATCGCAGTAAAACAAAGGTTATGGCCCTGTAGAGGAATACTTTATTATGTTGTTCACTCTGTCTTCTTTAGATGAACATACGACTATTCATTATGTATCCGTAACTTTAATTACATGTACTAGATGTACTTATATACATGCCATTCATGATTACAACAGTCTTTGAATTTAAGGTACTGGATAACTGACTGTTTATTTATTTACACTTTTTTTATTTCTTTATTTATGTATATTTAGATTAGATTTAGATTAATACTCCCGGCTGCGAATTATAAACGTGTACACCAATTCTTTGACATACATCATATTTCAGAAAACCGAATAGAGAAATTTACCCATTGCCCGAACACTACATGTAAGTCCCTTCCCAATTTGTACATCAGTTTATTTCTTTGATTGGTGTCTTACACCGTACTCATACACATTTCACTTGTTCCACGCCGGCCAGCTTTGTGTTGGGATAAACAAATAAAATAAAATAAAAATAATAATAAAACAAAATAACACCAATGGGGGAACCCACGACCATCCGCAGGTTCCTTGCAGACCTTACCACGTATGGCCGGAGAGGAAGCCAGAATGAGCTTGCCTTGAACTCACAGTGACCCCATTGGTGGAAGGCTTCGGGTTGTACTTAAAAATGGGGAAAACTCGTGACTAACTTTCTAAATGTAGATAGTTTAACCCATGCACCCCACCCTCCCAATAAGACAGCATCTTCCTCAAAATAAAAATCAACAACAAACAAAACGCAACAGTGCATTTATAACAAACAAACATATATAAATGTGTGAGATCTGACTACTACGTTGGTGTAGTAAATGTTACGAGTAGGTTAGTTTTTGCTGCAAGCAGCTACAATAACACTTAAGCAGAGTTAGTAACAGGGCCACATTAAACTGTTTGGACTGCTCAATGTAAACTTCTAACTGGTAATTATAAACATGCCTTCGCAATTCCAAGGTTTAAAATGTAATACTTAACTAATGGAAGTCTAATTAGGGTTTCCGATGTAACAATGGAATTTCGCAGATATCTGTTTGTTTCCGCCGAACTGTAACAAGTCTATAGGTACCACTATCTGAGGGGAAAATTGATAAGCAAATGCCCTGTTCAACTTTCACACAGCCATCGGCCTTACACAAAGAAACACAAAGACGCTCGACTAAATTCAATCCATATGTTTGAACAAAATGAACAAATAGTACAACTGACAATAACATACGAAACGATAAAGATAATTAGAAAAAATTTGTATATATTGTTTCTTACTGGTATGGACTATTCCGGCTGCCAAAGGCAAGTCAGTGTACGTAAATACAGAATCCACAGTTTTGGGGAATTTACAAATCGAATTATGACATTCCTGTAGTGACGGGCACCATAGGGCACGGTACGCCGACTATGGTATATATCCAACTCTGCGGCAAGGTGCAACTTTCTTGGGCGGATTGGTTGACAATAACCTCCGTGATGCCGAGTTGACGATGTATGTTTCACTCTTCGGAAAGGTACACGAAGTCACATTAAGGGTAAACTGGCGTAAATTGTACGCAATTGCACAGAGAGACGATGAGCGATACAAGCTCCAAAAGAACATCTCCAACAAAATAGCAAGTGGCGAAATACAACCTCACAAAAGTGCTACGTACGAAACTGGAGTTCAAAATGACAAAATTATCGAATGGTATGAAAAGCGATATCTCCAAATCCCATAAAATCCTTCTACATCAACGAGAATAAATATGATTGCTCTCACACCAACTTGAGTAAGAAACTGTTGTCGAGTGGATATAAGTAAAATGACTGCTCGCAAGTGGACATATCTAAAGTCATTGCTAGCTTAACAACTTAACAACGAGCTAACGTGAAGAAAATTCTGAATGGTTTGTTCCTGAACATGCTTATAATATGGGTACATCTTTCTAGAATGTACGCTCGATGTATAATGACACGAGATTCATAAACACAGAGGCCTCGAGAACACGCGACTGAATTCCAGCGCAGACTATCACGTACAGAGAAAAATGTAGGTCAGACCCAGTCCCGGTTACCTCAACAACCAATTAAAAAAAATGTAATACAATGTTCCAAAGACGGGGTTCGTAACACAAACATGTCACCAGTATCACTGCTGTAATGTTGCATGGCTCAACGGAGAACCGAGACACAATCTCCACCTTTTGCCGTGTTAACCTCATCAATTAAAAACTAAGAAGCAAGAACTGGATTCTAGCTTGTAACTTTCACTGGGTATGAGCTGAATCCAGAGTAATATAAATATCTCAAATTAAAAGGAAGACAACTTTACTGATCTTGCAGGTTTACAGGGAACTGTCGGTCCAGCGCATGCTCAGACATGACATTACCAGGAAAACTTTCCTATGGATGTGAGGCTGCTGTGCTGCCATCACTTAGAGAAAATGACTTCCATCGTTGGTTTAGGCTTTGTGACCGCTGCTGTGCTTGGAGTGTTTCAGGTTTGTTTCTTCCCTCTGCAGCCCCACATGCTTGTGTCCCCTTATTTTAAAGTGAGTTTGCTCTGATGAGAAATGCTAACACAAGCTGTACATGTTTTTTTGTAATTCGATCCTCACGCCGTTGGATTCGTGGATTTGCAATATGTTATATGGTAATGTCCTATTGTTTCTGTTAAATCGCCGTCGCCACGGATATCGACCAGACGTCTCCCAAGGGTACAGGTAAGGAATGGACCAACGTGTAGTGTAAGAGTGATGAACGTTGAGTGTGGGTTCTGTAAAACCAGCCATTGTATCTACTATCACGAGAAGGCTGTGATGCAGGCGGATATCACGACTCTACATGCTACAAGTCTATAAGTTAGACTACTCTCATTGCAGCCTGAGAGTGAAGTTCAGTCTACCTCATATTAACGCACAAAGCCGCATTTCCGTTTAAGCAGGACGTTAATTGTTACTGGCGTGACAAGCCGGATATATATCAATTTACAGAGCCATACTACAGATAAATTATACGTGTATTCTACTGAACAGAAATGTTCATCTCTGAAACACTGCAGACGAACCATACTCTTGTGAACATGCATTATCGCCCGAGTGTTATTACAGAGTGTGTACTCTTCTGACATGTTCAAACAGCCATCTTGACTTCAGGTCAACACCATTTGTCTCATTTTAAAGGCATTCTGCATGTAAACAAGCATTGATCACACTCGATCGCCTTGGTGGCCTTTTGGTTAGAGCATCCGTATAGGGATCTAGAGATCAGGGACCAAGCCTGAGACTTTTAAATGGTATTTGCTGCTGCCTCGCTTCGCCTTCACAACTGAAATAGTAGAGCAAAGAAACAAGACTGGTGGGTCCAGTGTCAGTATAATGTGACCAGTTGTGGTGTCATGTGTGGTGCCTTCGACATGATGTTCCAAGGGTGGGAGCACTTTTACGGCATGGACTCGTCCTGCCACAAAAAGGCACTATATACATTCCATATCCCTGTGAGTTCAAGTCCGGTTCATGCTGGCATTCTCTCCGGCCGCACGTAAGAAGGTCTGCTATCAGCCTTCAGATTGTCGTATAAGTAAAATATTCTTTAGTACCGCGTAAAACACCAAGCAAACAGATGATTAAATATATACATTCTAAGTAGTCCTCGTCGTCATATGACTGAGCAATTGTTGAGTAAGACGTTAAACTCAAGCACACATATACATACTTACTTGCTGACAGTCACTCACCGTTTCCGAGTATTTACGTCCCTTGAGGAGTAAATACAACAGAAGATTTATCCTCAACTTGTCGTTAAGCTCCTTATGTGTGTCAGCTTTAGATCTTTCTCCTTCAGGATGTTGTAGAGATCATTTTGTACTTCCTGGCCGGGATGGACGAGACGGACGGGACGGAACTCAGGGGCCCTACGGACCACCTGGACCCCCGGGGGAGAAGGGGCCTCCCGTAAAATTAAACAATAACATACACTGATAGCTACTGGCCATCACTCATTTTATTTTAACAGGAAATTGCTTCGAGAGGATGTCAACATTACTTTCACATGTGCCACCATTAAAACATATTGAAGGATGAAAATTCGCACTGCCATCACGATTTTACTGATTTCAAATGACAACCATTAGCCGGGTTTCAGTGATATAAAAGCCATGGCTTTTTTTTCTCCTTTTCTTTTCATTTTCCATTACCACTGCTCATATAATTTAGTTACATACAAATTACATTGCCAAAACCAGCTACCCCATGGACACTTTATGATACCCTTGGAGAAAACCCTTAAGTGTCCATGGAAGTATCAGTATCTGTTGTTTATAGACAAATTGTTGTGTTTGATAGGGACAGTCCTTCATCATGGAATCCAATCTACAAAACATTATCAACATCTTAACAGAGAAGATGGCTATCATGATCGCCGCGGAGTTTAAGCTGATGAGCTCTGTCAACCAACTGGGGCAGGATACGGAAGTAGAGGGAAGGGCTCGTTCTGGCTCATCTTCCAGAGAAAACACCCAGCACACTGGCATAGGTGAGGCTACTTGTAATACATCAACGCCGGAGATACATGAAGACACAAAACAGATTGGCGCAGGTCAGTATGTCTGTATTAAATCAGCACCACACTCACAGCGAGACATATAACAGCGTGAGGCTCTCTATAATACATAAACACTAGGTTTAAAACAAGACATAAAACAGACTGTCCTGGGTGAGTCTCTCTTTATGACACCAATATTAGGGTTACGACCAGACTCAAATCAGATCGCTCTAGGTGAGTTTGTCTGTGATACACCCGCAACAGAGTTAAAGTCAAACACAAAACACGTTTATCTAACTGAGCTTGTGTGTAATACATCACTAACGAAGTCACACCGAGCTCTGAGATCGCTTCGCCATGTTCCCGCCAGCTCAGCCACCACATTAACCGCCCGGAATCGTTACATTCGCTAAACTGGGACTCGGTCCTGCCGTCTGCGTTGTCGTGAAAGTGTCAAAGTTGTACGGGTATAAAACAGGTCGAACGTGATCCTTAAGTAAATTGGAATGCATAAGTAATCAGTTTAAAGGAACTGTAAGGAAAATTACGTTGGGATAAAACAAATGTTATCGACACATGCCCAAGGACAGCATTTCAACTTTGCAATCGGGTATTTTTTAAACATGCGACACCATACCCGAAGCGGAAAAGACTGCTCTTCCCAGACTTAATATAACCTACAACCTTCACGGTGATTGGTTATACATGTTGTCTCATCCACTCATTATCATCAATATTAAAAAATGTTTAAAGTTAAAACTCTCGGGAAAATTTCCATACATATCACAACCCACCTACATCTTTAAAGCTTTCACAAGATTAAAAGGCAGAAAAAATGGCTTTACAGAAACTATTTACAGAAGGTACTGATAAACCTCAATCCACAGGGACCTTTCCCATCTGTAACACAGAAGATCATTGGAATCATACAAAATGAACACAAAGTATATCGGTTCACAAATCTATTTACCGCTGTCTCCACACAGACAAACAATACTCATACCTTAATCAGTATAAAAATGTTTATAAAGTTCATTCGTATATCTCCCCTCCCACCACCTTTGTACAATACACTACTTTTATTTAAAAAGCTGTTTCAGAGTTTGGACAAAAGAGCAATGCTACTACTGTTTAACGGATTTTTAGGTGCGGACAACGGCCGCACTGATATACTCTGCCAAGTTGTTGAAAAATGGACTTTGCCGGCAGTATTTGTCAGTACAAAGACATGTTAAATCTATTTTCGCACTTTTTCAGCCGATGCAGTCTACACTCGGTGGGGAAGGAAGACTTGTCCAAGCCATTCCACCACTTTATACCAAGGTACGCAGATATCCCGGCTCAATTGTCTGACTCATGAAACTAACCATATCTGGCAACCAAAGACAACAGATTCTTGTTTTGATCAAAAGTCTATTATCACGGAATCATAAAAGAAGCTTAGGTATCCCGCCTTTATTATTTTTGCTAAATATAGACAAAAGCGTTAATACCAAATGGTTGTTAAGATTAAAACGATTATTTCATTGAAAACTTAAATAACCAGCCATAAAGTAATCCACAGTCTTATTCACAGTGTTGTAATGGCAAGATGGTGTTGCCAGCAAAAGGGCAACGATGCCAAATATTTATCTGTTGTGATTACAAGACTATTTGTAAGGTTACATTTCCAGCACACCAACTGGGGTGCAAATCATACGTATTTCTTCATCACAGGGTCACTGGCATTGTCAGACTACCAGCACCAGGCTAGCGGTGTCAACCAACTGTGTCTTATAATGACAGTGTTAATGACAGGTTTACATGTTGAGTACACGGACAGCGGTCCAACCATTTATGTCTCATCATCAGTGGGTAAAGGTGGCGTCACTCTAACACAAAGGTAGCTTTCCCAGCCATTTGTGTTTTATCATTACACGGTCACAGAGTCAAATTATCATCACAAGGCCACCTGTGCAAAGCATTTGTGTCTTATCATTACAGGGTTGATGGCGGGGTCACATTACCAACACAAGGGCAGCGGTGCCAACCATTTGTGCCTGCCTTTAAATCCTCAATGGAACAAGACGTTTGCCGGACACCAATCCAGTTCTTTTCTGTATGGATCAGAGTTCGAACTTTACGATACCTATCCGGTCTTCCGTCAGACTAACTCCAACGGCGATTTTTTTCATCAAAGAGACATGCAGTGTACCGTCTGCTACACACCGGGCAGACCCAGTCACGTTATGATCCCTGCCCTTCTGGAGTGTCCAGCCGGATGGACCGTGGAGTGCTTGGGGTTTCTCATGGCTGCATACCACACGCACCAAAAGTCTGATTATGTGTGCGTGGATCAGGACCCCGATACCCGCTGCCAACGTTAACGGCAACCTGGTGTATGTTGTAGAGGCTGTCTGTTGTGTCCAGACTGTGTTGACGGTTATGAAGTTACATGTGTTGTCTGTACAAAATAAGAAGCGTTTTCAAAGAAAGACTACTAAATATTTTACACTTTTATCACGGTTTGCACAAAAAGGCCACTTAATTAGTGTTGACATCTTCCAGAAAAGAACATTGGCATTTTTGTCCTACCTGATCAGTTTTGAAATGTTTCATACGTATCATGAACTTACATTCAGTCCTATGACATCGCAGTAAAACAAAAGTTATGGTCCGTAATGTTCTTCACTGATTCTTCTTAACATATGGCTATGCATTATGTACCTGTAATTTCAATTACTAGCATCACATGTATATATATATATATGTATATACTATTCACAATTACTCAAGCCTTTGGGTTTGTCTCTAACATGCTAAATAACTGATTATGTATTTATTTTTACTTTTATTTATTTGTTTCTTTTTTTCATTGGTATTTGTCGGCATGCTAAAAAATATTTCACTAATATAAAATCGGCTACATTATGTTGGGAAGGAGTGTTGGGAAACCAACATGCATGCGAAGATTGCTACAACAAGCATGCGCGCTTTGCCATCAAGAGCATAAGGTAACAGAAAAAGTAATTAACGGAAACTGAAGTTTAACAAAATATGACATATCTTGTATTTTAGAAAATCAGCTTATCGGAAAATTAAAGTCACTGTGCACTTACTGCATGACAAGACCACAGCGCTGTATTTAGTTTATTTGTCTGTTACACATTACTCAAAAATATTTCAATTGTTCCAAAGCGGCCACCACTATGCTGCGAGGAAAATTCATAAACATTTGCAGGCTTTTGGCAGACATTCCCAAGCAAGACAGCAAGTAAAGCCAATCCGAGCTACACTTTGGCCCAAGACGACCGCACTGCTGAGAGGCTTCTGGATCATTGTTCTGCACTACCACGATACCCCCTGGCTAGGAAGATCACGTACCTGTAAATAAAAAGAGCTTAGTATTCCAAAGCAATGACAAATTTCGTCACCATGGCTGGTATGGATATTGAGTGCTTTTGATAGCATTTTTCTTTGAAACATTAAAAGTTAAGGTGTTAAAACAAGAAGGGAATCAGTAATATCAAGCCTCCAGTCTGCGAGAATACAAATGAAGATGAACATCGTCAGTATCATCAAGTATTGATGAAGATCAGACTTAGTCTAATAGACTAACACTAACCGTGCGTATGCCGAGTGCTAATCGTGCTTACGCAGAACTCACCTTGCGTGCATGGACAGCCAGCTATGCGTACACTAAGCACCAGGGTTGCCCGCGCCGAAAGATAACCCGGCCTCCGGAGAGCTTTAACTGTGCGTACTTCGAGTGCCAGTCGATCAGACCCTAAGCGCCAGCCGTGCTTATGCTTACAAATTATCAACCTTTTAATTTGATTCACTAATAACTACTTAAAACCTGTATTTGTCTGTAAGACAACAACACTAGAGTTACAACAAGACCTGAAACAGTCTGGCCTAGGTGGGACTGTATGAAATTCGTCAACAGTGCAGTTACAACAAGCTATAATGTCGGTTGTCTATGTTCCCAGGACAGTTTGGGCTTGCGCTCTACGTGCCAGTCCCATTTCTGTGAATTGTGAGGTTATGCTGTTATTATTTTCTCATAATAAGATGACATATATTCAGAAATATTTCAGGTCATGGGAAAACACTTTCAGCACAGCGCCTGCAACATGGCCTATTCCCAGGTTACTTAATCAAAGAGTACAGATCTGGATATTTGAAACCTTACCTGAATAGTATAAAACAGATCTCACATCTAAAGAATACAAAGACATGAAGGAAACTCACCGGCCTGAATCTACAACTGCCACAACAACTGTTGAGTTACGCAAAGTCACACAAAACAGAGAGATCTCGATCACTCATACATTCACATATTAATAGCCGAAAACAAACTTCAAGCTCTTCTGTAAATTTTGTATCGAAATAATCTTAAAATCAAGAAAAATTCAATTCATAGGTGTCGGGGAGGGAATAAGCTAAAAATGTAAGTACCAAAAGGCCTCAGCTGTACACTAAACATACTCTGACTCCGAAAGCTTAGCCCGGACCAGGACACAAAACACATGGCCTTACACAAACCATTCACAGAAAGCATTCACACATCTCATACCATAATGAAATCTTTCAGATCTCTCACACTATGGACAGAAAACACTCAGAATCATACCACTCACAGCACAAAGTTATCACAAGCTACTCAAAGACCCACACCAAGTTTTTGGAGGGCAATACATCAATCCCAGTACAGTCACCACAGTATGGACATTTTAACCTGGTAGAAAGCTCTTTACATAGTTAGTGAAACATTTGTTTCTTACACAATGCTCTGTTTTTTAATAACATTATTTTTCAGCCGGGCAAGCTGGTAATGTAACTGCTGTTCAGCTGAATACTTCAAGAGTTACGAGACCCCGGACCTCCTGCGAATCAAAAGTTTGCCACTTTACTGTACAATGAGCTTCGTCTGTGTCACGTTGTGAGTACAAAGGCTTTCTACACATTTTTCTCTCATTTTTTTCAGCTGGTACAGCCAAACCTGTCGAAGTCATTCTACCACTTTATACCAAGGTACGCAATAACTCCTCTAAGCTAGTTGACTAAAAATAGCTTAGAGGAGTTATTGCGTACCTTGGTACCGATATCAATAAAAACCAACAAGGCCTTATTTCAGTAAAATTTATATTATTACACCGAAGGAGGCATCCGTGGTCGTCGCACCAACGCACCATTATCCCTTTGTGCCTCTCATCAATGTGTAAATTCAAGTCCAGTTCATGCTGACTTTCTCTCCAGCCGCACTTGTGAAGGTTCGCCAGCACCTTGCGGATGGTCGTCGGTTTTCCCCACGCTCTCCCGAGCCCCCCCCCCCCCATCATATAGCTGGTGGCGTCAAATATTCTTGACTACAGCGTAAAACAGTAATAAAATAAACATATACATAAATCAATTACACCAGAATATTTAGAAGTGATTAGAGGTATCCCACCACCAATGTTTACCCAAACTTAGACAAAAACTGAAATGATCTTCAAATGTAGAAAAGGATATACTCTGCCGGCCCCAAAGAGCCTATGTAATTAGAAGATAAATACGTGGATAACATTACGAGAATAGTGTCTTTGTGTCTTTTCATTGTATGGCTTAGACATTGCACATGTACAAAGTTGTTACACATTGTAACTACAGGAGCAGAAGTGCCAACCATTTTTGACTTATCACTCAAGAGTTAGTGGCACCACAAGGGGTAGTGCTGTAAACCATTTGGGTACTGTCATTACAGGTTTAATGGCAGAGTCACATTACCAACACAAGGGCAGCGGTGCCAACCATCTGTGCCTGCCTTCAAATCCTCAATGGAACAAGACTTTTGCCGGACACCAATCCAGTTCTTACTTGTACGGATTAGAGTTCCAAGTTTACAACAACAATCCGGTCTTCCGTCAGACTAACTCCAACGGCGCTTTCTTTCATCAAAGAGACAACAAGTGTGCTGTCTGCTACACGCCAGGCAGACCCAGTCACGTTATGATCCCTGCCCGTCTGGATAGTCCAGCCGGATGGACCGTGGAGTACTTGGGGTTTCTCATGGCTTCACACCACTCACACCGTAAATCGGAGTACGCGTGCGTGGATCAGGGTCCCGATGCCCATCCCGCCACCGCTGTTAATGTTAACGGCCATCTGCTGTATGTTGTAGAGGCTTTCTGTGGCCCATTGCCGTGTCCAGACGATGTTGACGGTTGTGAAGTTACATGCGTTGTTTGTTGAAAACAGGTAGCGTTTTTTACGAGACCAAGATTAGTTTTTTGGTCCTACCTGATCAGTCCTTAAATGCTTCAAATGCATTATTAACCTCCGGGTAATGGTAAGGTATTGCAATAAAACAAAAGGTGTGACCCCGTAAGGGGATACTTTATCGTGCTGTTCAATCTTTCTTCATTAAATGAACATAAAACTATCAATTAGGGACCTGTCATTTCAATTACTAGCATCAGGTGTATATTGATATATGATATATCAAAGTATGATATAAAATATAACTATAAATCCCACATAAGGGTATCTATTTGACTGGTGCTTTACACAGTGCTAAAAACATTTCACCTATTCCACGGCGGCCAACACCCATGAACATGTGCAGGTTTCTGGCAGACTTTTCCACGCACGTCAGGAGAGGAAGTCAATCATAGCCAGACTTAAACACGAAACAACCGCACTGCTAAGAGCCTCCTGCACTAACACGCCAAGCACTGGGCCAGAGGGACGACTTCGATGTAAATCAAAATAACTTGAAGATGTGATCCTCTTAGGATTCAAAAGCGATGACAGATTTCGTCAACATGGTGGGTATATATATACCCACCATGTTGACGAAATCTGTCTCGTGTGGTTTTGACAACATTTTTGTCTCAAACTAACAAATTTGGCTGTTAAAGGAAGAAAATAACCACCGAAATCTAGATTCTAGTCTGCGATCTGATTTTTCAAAATCCGAACTACTGAGGCGAGAATACATCTTCAGCTGAACGTCCTCAGCATAACTGAGTTTTGACGGAAATCCCACGTATTCAAATAGAATAACGCCAGCCGTGCGGAAACCGTCTGAGAGTTGCGTTTACTCCGAGCCCGCCGTGCGGACGTAAACCGGCAGCCGCGGGTATCCTGAGCGCCAGAGTTGCGTGCGCCGAAAAGATAGCCGGGAGTGTGAGGAGCGTCAGCCGTGCGTTCTTCGACTGTAACTCGTTCTTACGCTAAGCGCCCGCCGTGCTTATGCTGCATGCAAACACTTGACATCTGTATTTATTTTATTGGACTTTCTCTTTCATTCGTCGGAGCGCCTACATCTTTCAAATCTGCACGAGCGGACAGGAAGAGTTGTTAATCGTAATCACCATACTCCGTGACAAAAAGTTCACAAGGGTCACAAAAGAACCAATACGTAAATCCGTTAAAAAATGTAATGATCTGAGTGTTTGTATACTCGCGGTACACAACAACACTTGTAGTCCACCATAACTGTGTGTGTATTTGTGCTTATCATCTGCGAAAGTTTATGAATGGCTTGCCAAATGTATACTCACACGCAAAAGAAATGCAAACCGAGTACAAAGTATAAATGTTATTTATTCACAACAATAAGGAAAAGAATTACAAATAGGGTAAGACTGAAAAAAAAATTGAATGAAGACATTATTTTTAACGTTAAGATATCACACATTTTCGGGTCAATACCCAATATGTCAGTCAATATCTAGAGTGACCACTTACTGTCAGACACCTCTTGTACATTGAGTGGATCAGACGATTTGTGAAGACCATAGTGATCTTCCTGCACACATCAAGAGCAGCTGTGCGTATATCATCTGCATTTGTACTGACTGGTATCACCTTGTGCCCAAGCCTTTGAACCTCATCCCACAAGTGTCCGATGGGGTTCAGATATGGGCTGAGACTTGGCAACGGTAGAACACGGATGTTGTGCTGTTGGACGAAGGTCATGGTAACTCAGGCAACGTGAGGATGAGCCTTGTCCTGCTGCAAAATGAGGTGATGATCTTGTGCAAAACACTGGAATGACCTGAGGAGTTATCACTTGCTCGATGTAACGCTGAGAAGCACGTGGGTTCAAGAATCACATTAAGTCCAGTCCCAGACCAAATTATGACGCAATGTTCACCCCATGGGTCCGTTTCCCAAATATTTCTGTTGGCGAAACCGTTCACCGCCACACCGCCAAAGTCATATTCACCCGTCTGCATGGGAGACACAAAAGCGACTTTCGTAGGGGAAGACGACACGTCTCAACTCACCAGGACGCCAATTCTGATTACCCTGTGCCCACTGATGTAGTCCTTGTCGAGGCGTTGGATTGAGAACAGCACGACGCGCTGGTCGGCGACGTCTGAGGTTGTCTGAACGGAGGCGTCGGATCACAGGGTCAGGGCTATTGCTTCCATTATGCGTTCCATTGGTCTCTCGAGCAGTTGGACTTGCAGTTAGGAATAGATCTCAATGGTGGTAACGGATAAACTGCCGATCTTGTCGAGGTGTGGCGACCATAGGACGACCAATCCGAGGAAGGTCATCTGTGGTCTGTGTGGAATTCTATCGATGCTGGAGACGGTAAATTCTGATTATGTATATGTTGAAATGATGGGCAAATCCTTGAACAGACTCTCCAGCTTCCAAACGTCCAATAGCCTGGTTTCTCTAAACTTGAGTTAAGCGTGGCATTGTTGAACAAGAAGTGGCAGGCTCAATATTTGCCACAGTTTTATACCCACTAATGTTCGTGACAATTCCTTCATATTCGTTTTCACAAGAAATGTGTGCATGATGCCCATATATTCATTGAGCTGGTGCCTTTTGGCATTCATTAATTTCATGTGTTTTAACACGGGGTTTTCAAAATGCAATCCAAAATATTGGTAACACCATCATGTTTCTCTCCATGCTAAAACTCGTATCAGTTTGTGGTTCTCAGTTTGGATACAAAAACTTCCGTTAGGCTCATGTTCTCTGCTTTTCTTAGCCCCAAGAAATCACTGTCATTCTAATTAGGTAAAATCTTGATGAAAATAAAAAACAACAAAGCACAACAGTGTATTTATAACCGATAAACATATGTAGCTGTATGAGATTTTCACTCCGAGGGGCAACGATAATACTTGAGCAGAATTAGCAAACCAGCCACATTAATCTGTTTGGACAGCTAGATGTGAAGTTCTCCCTGGTAATTATAAACTTACATTCCATTTCCACAGTTCTAAATGTAATACTGAATAAGTAGAAGCCTAAATACGGTTTTGGATGTGGCTTTGAGATTTAGTAGTCTATCTGTTTCTTCCGCTGAATTAAAGCAAACATGTCACCAGAACAACAGCTATAATCTTCCATGGCTGGATAGAGAACCCGGATAAAACCTCCATCTGCACCTGACCGTCATGAATTACAAACTAAGCAGCAGGAACTACATTTGAACTTGAACCTTTTCTATGGATTTGAGCTGCATCAACAGAATAGTATCTTATATAGAAAGGGAGACAACTCTACTTACGTTGCAGGATAGACAGAACGCTCCGGTCGCTCCAGCGCATGCTCAGACCTGACAATATATCAGCAAGACTGTCTGATGTAAGGCTGCTGTTCCGCCATCATTTAGAGAAAATGACTTCCGTCGTTGGTTTAGACTTTATGATCGTGGCGGTGCTAGGGGTGCTTCAGGTTTGTCTCTTTATTCGAAAACTACGCATATGTGTCACCTAATCTTAAAGTGCGTTGGCTCCGCTGAGAAATGCTAACACAAGCTCTGCAATCTTTTGTACTTCGGTCATTTTGCTTTTAGATTCGTACCCCTACAATATGGTTCATGGTAATGTCCTATTGTTTCTGTCAGACCGCCGCCGCCATGAGTCTCGACCAGACGTCTCTCAAGGATACAGGTAAGCAATAGAACAGCGGGTAGTGTAAGAGTCATGAACGTAATGGAGTTTTGCTTCAAGTTAGCACTATCAAGACAACGTTGTTATGCAGGCGGACAGGAAAACTACACTAGTCTACATGACAGAGTGATCTAGATGGCATATAACTCGGCCAAGGCCAGTCCACCACAGTTTAACTCACTAAGCTCATTCCCTGCTTGGATCTTAGCGATGTGTAAGGAATGTTGGCAGACTGCCAAGCTTTCACGCAGACCAAAGATTCATGCGGTCATGTTACAGACATCGAGGGCCAAGTAGTCTATTACCCTGCTCTTCCTCTGCAGTAAAATGTGTAAGAGGAGTAAAACTGGGTTGCTTAACATGACTCAGTGAGTGTAAATGCCATAATTTGTTGTGATATCATGTCAAAACTCTGATTTCAAAGTATAAGCTGAAAGCATTGTTCAGGATTTTACGGGTCATCCTGGTAAACCACGGTAACATCTCCATCACCCTTTCGTGTCAGAAATTTTGTACGTTTTTGGATTAAACAAAGCAACCAGTTCGGCTTGCTGTAGAGATCATCTTGTGCACCTACATCTACATAATAAAACCATTAGATTACTGTTTAACACAACCTAAATTGTTACTTTCGTAACAACCTGGTTTTAGGTACTATACTGAAAAACACCCTTCACTCTTTTCAGAATGCTTGTCCAAGCAAAACTATAGACAAACCATGTTTGTACTGTTCTGAACACAAATCTTCTCCCCGCTCAAGAACTGACTTTTCAACTACTTTTCGGGTAAGAAGCCCAGTAGTATTTATCAAGTCGAAAGGACCGGTACAAATCTAAATATGACACAAGAAAGATCCTCTCCCTTAGAATTATTCCTTCTTCCAACAGCAGCCGCTTGTCGAGGTCTCCAGCCGTTTCGGAAAATTATCTTCTTTCAGTAGCACAAGTATAAACCGGACGGGTGTGAATTAGAGGGCTTTGAATCGTGAACAGATCTCATCAGGTTTAGCCTTAACTATTCGTTGAGGTCCTACTTCATTTTCCTCAAATTTATATCTCGTCTTAGGTTGTTGTAGAGAGCATTGTGGACTTCCGGGCCGGGATGGACGAGACGGACGAGATGGAATTCAGGGCCCCTACGGACCACCTGGACCCGCGGGGGAGAAGGGGCCTCCTGTAAGTATTTTGGGCGTTAAATGATTACAGACGCGGGTAACTCAATTTCAAATTGACCTAGCCCTGAGAGATGAATCTAACAAATTGGATTTCGCATGACACATATATATCAATATTAGTCAACAACACAATCTCAGTGCCAACACGGCTGTCTGGTTGTGTCTTGTTCCAGAAAAATAATACTTTTACCACCTTCAACGTATTGTCTATAAAAAGGCGTCCTATATGCATAAATCATAAACCCTTTTTACACTCAAATTAGTTTGCTTTTAGGGGCAGTTTTTCTTCATGGAATCCAATCTACAAAACATTATAAACATCTTAACAGAGAAAATGGCTGTCATGATCGCCGAGGAGTTTAAGCTGACTCGCTCTGCAAAGCACGAGGACACGACAGTAGAGGGAAGGGCTCGTTCTGGCTCATCCTCCATCAAAAATACACAGCACACTGGTCAAGGTGAGTCTGTCTGTAATACATCAATGCAAAACTTACACCAAGACACAAACCAGGCTGGCCTACGCGAGTGAGTCTGTTTGTAATACATCAACACTAAAGTTACGGCAAGGAACAAAACATAGTGGCCTACATGAGTCAACACTACAGTTACAACAAGACAAAAAACAAGAGCCTGGTCTGGATGTGTCTATAATAGAGCTATATCAAAAATATAGTTACCACAACACACATACCAGGATAGTCTAGGTGAGTCTGTATTTATTACCTGTACATCAGTCTAGATTTACAGCAAGACACAAACCAGGCCGGCCTAGGTGAGTTTGTATGTGTTATCTGTGCATCACCTTAGAGTTACAACAAAACACAAACCAGGCCGGTGAGTCTGTAATACTCCAGGATTAGAATTACCACAAGACACAAACCTAGCTGGCCTAGGCGAGTCTGTCACCTCAACACTGTAGTCAAAGCCAAGAACGCCGGCCTCTGGGAATTAGAGGGAGTCAGTCAGGCATCTATAATACGCACAGCAGTTTGGTCTAGGTACGCCTGACTGAAACACAATTACAGCGTAGTCACGACAAGACACAGAACACATGGGCATATGTAACGCTGCATGTAATATATCAACAATGGCATTGAAACACAACAGGATATGAAACACAAAACCTTTGGTGAATTTCTGTGTTATACGCGACAAGAGACAGGGTCCCGACAAGAGACAAAACAGACTCTCCTCTGTGTCTGCCTGTAAGACATCAATACTAGAGTTACACGAACACAAAATCAGACTGACCTGGGTGAATTTGTCTCTAAGACATCAACAGGGGAGTTACAACAAGACATAAAACAGACTGGCCTTAGTGAGACTGTATAAAATTCATCAACAGGGGAGTTATAACTAGCTGTAATGAGGGTTGGCTATGTTCCTAGGTCAGTTTGCCTTGCGGTCCACGCGCCAGGTCCATTTCTGTGAATTGTGATGTTCTGCTGTTACTATTTCCACACAATAAGATGATCTGAACTCAGAAATATTTCAGATCATGGGAAAACCGTTCTCGTCGTGTACAAATTTGGCACTTTGAGGACAGCGCCCGAGACATTGACAGCTTACTTAATGAAAGATTACAGATCTCTATTCCTGAATGTTGTTGTCGAATGCTGTTGAGTTACACAAAGTTACACAAAACACAGTGGTTTCGATCAATTCATTCACACATGAACAGTCGAAAACAAACTTCGAGCTCTTCTCTAAACTTGCCCTCGAAATAATCTTAAAATCAAAACGACACGAGAGAGAAATCGAAATCACATGTGTCGGGGATGGAATAAGCTAAATATATAAGTACTAAAATGCCTCACCTGTACACAAAACATATTCTGACTCCGAAAGCTAAGCCCAGACCAACACACAAAACACATAGCTTTACACAAACCATTCACAGAAAGCATTCACACATCTCATACCATAATAAAATCCTTCAGATCTCTCAGGCTATGGACAGAAAACACTCAGAATCATACCACTCTCAGCACAAAGTTCTCACAGGGTTCTCAAAAACCCTTTTTAGCACGCCATTACATCAGTTCCAGTACAGCCACCACAGTAAGCTCATTTTAACCTGGTAGAAAGCTCTTTACATGGTTACTGTAACATTTGTTTCTTACACAATGTTCTGTTTTTTAATAATATTTTTTTTCAGCCGGGCAAGCTGGTAATGTAACTGCTGCTCAGCTGAATACTTCAAGAGTTACGAGACCCGGACCTCCTGCGAATCAAAAGCTTGCCACTTTACTCTAAAATGACATTCGTCTGTGTCACGTTATAAGTACAAAGGCCCACTACACATTTTTCTCTCATTTTTTTTCAGCTGGTGCAGTCTATACACGCTGGGGAAGCCAAACCTGTCCAAGTCATTCTACCACTTTATACCAAGGTACGCAATAACTCCGTTAAGCTGTTGACTAAAAATAGCCGATATCAATAAAAAGCAACAAGGCCTTATTTCAGTAAAATTTATTTTATTACACCGAAAGAGGCATCCATGGCTGTCGCACCAACGCACCGTTATCCCTTTGTGCCTCTCACGAATGTGGTCGCTGTAAA
>JABBOT010000008.1:0-7500 GCA_016165875.1 Acanthopleura granulata
AATCTGCAATAAGGTCATATTACTTGACTTCCACATAAAATGGTATAAAAAGTCTCAACATTAATATTATATTTGCCGTAAAACATTTGTAGCTCATTTCCAAAAGAGAGACCTTACCCTGAGGATGATTTGACAGTCAGCCAGGCTCCTCTGTTGCTTGGAGGTGGTTCGTTCGACCCGGAGAGCAACCTCTTCCCGGGTCACCCCACGGCTTGTGGACTTCCCCCACTTCTTTACACAATTCTCTACGTGCATCAGCTGTTCGTACAAGGGCTGGTCATCAAAGTAGTAATCACTACTTGACGTAAGCCAGCCAACGAATCTAAAATGAAAGGAAACATGAACTTAGGGTTAATATTATATATAACCCTATTGTAAACACATGCGTCTAATGTCGTGAACAAGTCAAGCCAATAGCACGGAAATAAGATGTTACAAACCTGTACAAACACTTCTGGTAGTTTTTCACCGTTTGGTCTTTGTTTCCAGCGTTGGAGACTCCTCTCATATACTCCTGAATCTGAAGACAAAAGGCACACACAAATCCTAAAAAGCCCCCAACACTAACCTAACGAGTTTTAATTTTATTACTCACTTTGGTATTTTAAACCGTAACTAAAAAATCAACGAATGTCAGTATTGCGGTTAGTTCAATAGACACTGAGAACGAAATTAAGAATAAATTAATTTGAAAGTTCAAGATTACCTTGGCGGGGAGCAAAGACCGCAGGTTTACCCCGGTTGGATCGCAATGGTACAGCACTCTGGATACGTTCTGTACCGTCTGGCGCCGTGCCTTAGGCTTAAGGTGCATCTGCTCTCCCAGGTACTGGTCAAAGCCAGAGAGAATGGGGTGGTCCAGACGGTGCAGTTGGTATAACCCTCTCACCTGCATTGCTTTCCGGTTCGGCGCTGTCCATATCCTCCTCGGGAGGGGCGGTGCTCCGCCGCTGTATAAAACATAATGTTATATATAGTAAAGCCTCGACTCTTTAAAGCCTTCAGTGATGTACAGGAAGAATGAGTTTAAAAATGGAGCAGTGTACGAAACTGGACTTACGAGCTACTGGAGGACGTGCTGTGTGTATCTGGAGATGAAGTCGGGCTTGTAGGGTTCCCTTCGCTGGGCGGGGATGGAGGATTTCCTTCGCTGGGTGGGGATAAGGGGTTCCCCTCGTTGGGCGTTGATGGAGGGTTCCCTTCGTTGAGCGGGGATGGAGGGTTTCCTTCGCTGGGCGGGGATGGAGGGTTCCCTTCTGTGACTGGAACTGGCGGTCTGTCTGTCCTTTCAAGAACATGGTCAGGTCTGTAAATATAGCCGATGAGTGTCAATCTTTACCTCAATTTGTAGGAACTTACCGGGAAACATGCTTTGACAACGTTAGTCTCAATCATTTCAACATCGTATATCTCACCTGCGCTTTCCTGGAGGAGAGGGTAAGACGCCGCTAGTCGATGGCAGGGGTTCAGGTATATGAACATCGGGTGTAGTCCTGGAAGAGGGATAAAACCAGTGTAAACCGATAAGAAACGTGTTCCGGTAGCAGTAGGAAAAAATCATATAGCCGTAGCTATATTAAGAATGTAAAACAGGTGATTACTAACTGCGCTGAGGAAGGTTTTCCGGTCACTGTATGGCCAACGGTCTCCAAGAAATGAATAACTTCACCGAGGGTCGGCAGCATCCCAAGTTTCTCCTTCACAAAGCCGTAGTCCAGAACCATGTGCCTCTTGGTGAATGTCCGGAGGCGTTCCTTGGACGATTCCAAGGCCCTGTCAAACTCCTCCTGACTGGCGTTCTTGTAGCATTGGCGCCTCATGTGGACTGAGATCCTGTCGCTCACAAGGAAACACCTGGGGCAGGCGTAGGGATTACGTCCTGCAGAAGAATACACATGCACTTGCACCAATGAGTTAAAATTCAAATAATCCACCACGTTGGACTCACATTTTCCTTACATTGAGACAAAATCAAAATGAACAAAGCCTATCAAAAAAATCAACAAGAGTTCAAGGATTTTAACTCATTTGACTTAATGAGATACTGAATAATGTTATAATAATATAAGGACTACCAAATATTGAATTAAGAATGTCGGAATTCAGAGACGGGGACGGGTTGTTGGCAAATAAATAAAAAATAATGAAAAATTTACCAGACATGGCAAAGGCAGTTGGAGGGACCACAGGGAGCAGGCTGTTTGCACGTTACAAACCGCAATAGGAGGGTCAATGCAAAAACTACTTCGACAAAAGCTAACGGCTAATGGTAGTCTTGAAGAAAATTGTGCTGATGTAAACTGATGTAAACTGATTGAAGGCGAAAATGCAAGTGATTATTTCTCAGGACACTTCGATTTTTATAGCTCTTTTTCCGGAAATTCTTATTTCCGTTGCCGCACATAGCACCATGTACAAAGGGGACCGCCAAAATAATCCCAGCTAAGGTGTGGATAATCCGGTGGAGTGGAGTGGGGTGGTTTGTGACGGATTTCAATGCTCATTTTTGGTGCTGAGCGTAAGCGTAAGACGAAAATCATAATCCCTTTAATTGGAATTTTCGAGATTAATTTATAACTAATCTTCCAGTCATTGCTTGACATCCCAAGTCAACAATGTTTGCTCAGTTTTTCTTTCTTGGCCACTAGAAGCCAAATCTCTAACAATATCATCCATAAATACGGAGTCCAGAGATTGTGGGAACTCGGAGAAAGCTTTAGAAGATATGATGAATTCGTCCCATTCCCTACATTCCGACTTGTGTAAGAAAAAAATGCTATTTGTTATATTCAAAATTGCTTAAACTTCGGGGGTTTAAATGGGGACATTAACTGAACAGACAGCTACAACAAAAGACATCCATGACAGGGAAAAATAAACTTTAATTATATAACTCATATTCTTTTCGTTGCTGTATTCTGTTTTCCACATTTAAGGATACATACTTTTAATGTAAGCATTGAAAATTTCCTTGTACGCTTCTATACTGCCTTATGTAACTGAATCCTCTGCTCTTACCAAATGAGTAACTGTGTATCAATATATTTATCCTTTAATACAAATATTTGTGTAACATTAACATAAAGAGAAACCTGAACCGAATGGGTTAAATTTTGATATGTGCTGACATCTGTGAGTCATTCTAAGAAGAATCTTGATGGACAGGTGTCCGTCACTTGTAGGCTCCCCGGTGATTTCATTCACCTTGATGACGGTGGATTAACATGATTGTTTGCAAAATTGAGAATTGCTTCATCCTTCTGGCATTGTCAAAATAATTCTTTTAGCTATTTTTGTGTCCAAAACAATGAAGCACTTTTAAAATAAGCAGGCAGCTTATGTCTGATTTACTTGTATTCATATGCATTCAAGGCCAGAATTTGTATAATGTGGTTAGTAGTCGGAATTTGGGGAATGGGACGGATTCGTCACGTCAAGCCAAGGCATTCCCCATATTCAGACATTTGCCTGACCCAGTACCGGCTCATCATTATGAAATATAGGGCGCGTTTGGAAAGAACGTATGTGTTTTACCCTTGTGCAGAATACCAAAACAGGAAGTCTTAAGCCTGTCAGCATTGCGACTTCAATTCAAAAGTAAAGGACACATCAGGTATGACCGCGATTTGATCACTCGACGATAGGAATGATTTGTGACGGAGAGGTCCCGATTTGGACAGCACCGTTGAGGAGACTTTTGATTATGTAATTGCATTTAAAAGCATCTTTATTCCTTGTACTTAAAAGCACAAATAGGACTCTCCTTAGAGACACGTATTAATAGGAAAAGAACTGCGTGTATGCAGTATATTCACTTCATTTCAATAATTAAGGATAAGCGGAATGTAAGCATTGAAAATTTCCTTGTACGCTTCTTTACTGCCTCATGTAACTGAATCCTCTGCTCTTACCAAATGAGTAACTGTGTATCAATATATTTATCCTTTAATACAAATATTTGAGTAACATTAACATAAAGAGAAACCTGCACCAAATGGGTTAAATTTTGATATGTGCTGACATCTGTGAGTCATTCTAAGAAGAATCTTGATGGACAGGTGTCCGTCACTTGTAGGCTCCCCGGTGATTTCATTCGCTTTCATGACGGTGGATTAACATGATTGTTTGCAAAATTGAGAATTGCTTCATCCTTCTGGCATTGTCAAAATAATTCTTTTAGCTATTTTTGTGTCCAAAACAATGAAGCACTTTTAAAATAAGCAGGCAGCTTATGTCTGATTTACTTGTATTCATATGCATTCAAGGCCAGAATTTGTATAATGTGGTTAGTAGTCGGAATTTGGGGAATGGGACGGATTCGTCACGTCAAGCCAAGGCATTCCCCATATTCAGACATTTGCCTGACCCAGTACCGGCTCATCATTATGAAATATAGGGCGCGTTTGGAAAGAACGTATGTGTTTTACGCTTGTGCAGAATACCAAAACAGGAAGTCTTAAGCCTGTCAGCATTGGGAAATCAATTCAAAAGTAAAGGATACATCAGGTATGACCGCGATTTGATCACTCGACGATAGGAATGATTTGTGACGGAGAGGTCCCGATTTGGACAGCACCGTTGAGGAGACTTTTGATTATGAAATTGCATTTAATAGCATCTTTATTGCTTGTATTTAAAAGCACAAATAGGACTCTCCTTAGAGACACTTATTAATAGGAAAAGAACTGCGTGTATGCAGTATATTCACTTCATTTCAATAATTAAGGATTGTCGGAATCCGGGGAACGGGACGGATCCGTCACGTCAAGCCAAGGCATTCCCCATATTCCGACATTTCCCTGACTAACTACCTGTTCATCATTATAGAATATATACATTATTTTGGGAAGGAAAATATCGAGTACCACTGTGCCGCATTCTTCACTGGAAGCTTCCATCTAGTGTATGTTTCGACAAGTTTATTTCTGTTCAGTGTGGCCTGGAATAACGTGTGCTAGTACTTAACCTCCCGGGGAGTGTCAAAGTAAACATCACCGCGCACTGTTGAGTGTAGGTCAATGACTACACTACAGTTGAATTAAGTCGGCCTAAAAGCCACCACAGTAAAGGAAAGGAAATGCTTATCAAGCAGGCAGCTTATGTATGACTTACTTGTACTCCAATGCATTCAAGGCCAGAATTTGTATAATGTGGTTAGTAGTCGGAATTTGGGGAATGGGACGGATTCGTCACGTCAAGCCAAGGCATTCCCCATATTCAGACATTTGCCTGACCCAGTACCGGCTCATCATTATGAAATATAGGGCGCGTTTGGAAAGAAAGTATGTGTTTTACCCTTGTGCAGAATACCAAAACAGGAAGTCTTAAGCCTGTCAGCATTGCGAATTCAATTCAAAAGTAAAGGATACATCAGGTATGACCGCGATTTGATCACTCGACGATCGGAATGATTTGTGACGGAGAGGTCCCGATTTGGACAGCACCGTTGAGGAGACTTTTGATTATGAAATTGCATTTAATAGCATCTTTATTGCTTGTATTTAAAAGCACAAATAGGACTCTCCTTAGAGACACGTATTAATAGGAAAAGAACTGCGTGTATGCAGTATATTCACTTCATTTCAATAATTAAGGATTGTCGGAATCCGGGGAACGGGACGGATCCGTCACGTCAAGCCAAGGCATTCCCCATATTCCGACATTTCCCTGACTAACTACCTGTTCATCATTATACAATATATACATTATTTTGGGAAGGAAAATATCGAGTACCACTGTGCCACATTCTTCACTGGAAGCTTCCATCTAGTGTATGTTTCGACAAGTTTATTTCTGTTCAGTGTGGCCTGGAATAACGTGTGCTAGTACTTAACCTCCCGGGGAGTGTCAAAGTAAACATCACCGCGCACTGTTGAGTGTAGGTCAATGACTACACTACAGTTGAATTAAGTCGGCCTAAAAGCCACCACAGTAAAGGAAAGGAAATGCTTATCAAGCAGGCAGCTTATGTATGATTTACTTGTACTCCAATGCATTCAAGGCCAGAAATTGTATAATGTGGTTAGTAGTCGGAATTTGGGGAATGGGACGGATTCGTCACGTCAAGCCAAGGCATTCCCCATATTCAGACATTTGCCTGACCCAGTACCGGCTCATCATTATGAAATATAGGGCGCCTTTGGAAAGAAAGTATGTGTTTTACCCTTGTGCAGAATACCAAAACAGGAAGTCTTAAGCCTGTCAGCATTGCGAATTCAATTCAAAAGTAAAGGATGCATCAGGTATGACCGCGATTTGATCACTCGACGATCGGAATGATTTGTGACGGAGAGGTCCCGATTTGGACAGCACCGTTGAGGAGACTTTTGATTATGAAATTGCATTTAATAGCATCTTTATTGCTTGTATTTAAAAGCACAAATAGGACTCTCCTTAGAGACACGTATTAATAGGAAAAGAACTGCGTGTATGCAGTATATTCACTTCATTTCAATAATTAAGGATTGTCGGAATCCGGGGAACGGGACGGATCCGTCACGTCAAGCCAAGGCATTCCCCATATTCCGACATTTCCCTGACTAACTACCTGTTCATCATTATACAATATATACATTATTTTGGGAAGGAAAATATCGAGTACCACTGTGCCACATTCTTCACTGGAAGCTTCCATCTAGTGTATGTTTCGACAAGTTTATTTCTGTTCAGTGTGGCCTGGAATAACGTGTGCTAGTACTTAACCTCCCGGGGAGTGTCAAAGTAAACATCACCGCGCACTGTTGAGTGTAGGTCAATGACTACACTACAGTTGAATTAAGTCGGCCTAAAAGCCACCACAGTAAAGGAAAGGAAATGCTTATCAAGCAGGCAGCTTATGTATGACTTACTTGTACTCCAATGCATTCAAGGCCAGAATTTGTATAATGTGGTTAGTAGTCGGAATTTGGGGAATGGGACGGATTCGTCACGTCAAGCCAAGGCATTCCCCATATTCAGACATTTGCCTGACCCAGTACCGGCTCATCATTATGAAATATAGGGCGCGTTTGGAAAGAAAGTATGTGTTTTACCCTTGTGCAGAATACCAAAGCAGGAAGTCTTAAGCCTCTCGGCATTGCGAATTCAATTCAAAAGTAAAGGATACATCAGGTATGACCGCGATTTGATCACTCGACGATAGGAATGATTTGTGACGGAGAGGTCCCGATTTGGACAGCACCGTTGAGGAGACTTTTGATTATGAAATTGCATTTAATAGCATCTTTATTGCTTGTATTTAAAAGCACAAATAGGACTCTCCTTAGAGACACGTATTAATAGGAAAAGAACTGCGTGTATGCAGTATATTCACTTCATTTCAATAATTAAGGATTGTCGGAATCCGGGGAACGGGACGGATCCGTCACGTCAAGCCAAGGCATTCCCCATATTCAGACATTTGCCCGACCCAGTACCGGCTCATCATTATGAAATACAGGGCGCGTTTGGAAAGAACGTATGTGTTTTACGCTTGTGCAGAATACCAAAGCAGGAAGTCTT